>CAKOAT010217488.1:0-31853 GCA_932364175.1 Eruca vesicaria subsp. sativa | reverse complement strand
TCAAGAGATGCTTAAGCTACTTGATATGTCTAACTAGGGTGTCACTTTGAGCTCTTGACAAGTGTTCTTTACAAGGTGTTTCAAAATAATGGCTACCAATGCATATGAATGCAAGCTATATGCTCTAGACTCTCCTAGAAATGCAAGTGATGCAACCTACATGATTTTTTTTTTGGGTTTTCAAAATTTTCAATTTTTTTGGTTTTTCTATGCATATAACTATGTAATTCATTGCATGAGACTCATGACAAGAAAACAAAACAAAACACAATTGTGAGACAGTAGACTCTCCCCCAAACGTACTTCACACAGTCCCTTGTGTGAGAGTACTAAACTTGGAAGAGAGATCAAAAGAGAGATAAAATATGAATGAACTAAATATTTACAAAGCTAAGGATGCACTTACTTGGAGTTAGTGAGAAGGAGGGTCCTTCCCACCTTCAAGAGTGATGGTGGCTCTTGCACTGGAGAATGGCTTAGACCTTCCCTTGCATTTGATCCTGTACTCAATGACTCCATGAGCAGATTTTGTTGCTCCACTTACCCCCTCCTTTTGAGCACTTCCTAAGTGCTCTACACACAACTCTTGGGAAGACTTGCCAGCAAGATCTTCTTTCTCAGTTACAGCCACTTCAGCTTGGGTTTTCTCAGTGGATGTGTCTTCAGAAGTGACTGTTCCACAATACCCAACATCCATTGGGGACTGGATTGGGTAAGAGACAGCCTTGTTCACATTGAGGAGTGTGACCCTCTTGTTTGGGAAGTCAATACATGCTCCCACTGTTGTGAGGAATGGAGTGCCAAGGATCAAAGGAACTCTCTTCTCAGTTGCTATCTTCAGGACTGTGAGGTCTATAGGGATTGTGCATTCTCCAATCTTCAAAGGGTAGTCCTTGATGAGGCCAATGGGGGTTGTAGAAGATGAATCCCCAAACATGAGAGAAGATGTGTTTGGCTCCATGCTTTCAATACCAAGACTCTTCACCATTTCCATTGAGATCACATTGACATTGGCACCACTATCCACAAGAGNTCTCCAATCTTCAAAGGGTAGTCCTTGATGAGGCCAATGGGGGTTGTAGAAGATGAATCCCCAAACATGAGAGAAGATGTGTTTGGCTCCATGCTTTCAATACCAAGACTCTTCACCATTTCCATTGAGATCACATTGACATTGGCACCACTATCCACAAGAGCATCATTCATGGTGATTTTACCAAGGGAGCAAGACATAGTGAACTTCCCTTGTGACTCTAGCTTAGGGAGAGACTTTGGAGGGACTTGTGGATCAATCAGTGATGTAGAGATGTCTAGAAGCTCTGCGACTTTTTCTTTGTGAGCTAGAATGTCCTTGATGAGCATCATTTGGACATAGGCCTCTTGCATTGTATTAAGCTCTGGAAGTTTAACTCCAACATCACTCAAATCATTCTTCAACTTGGAGATCACCTTCTTTTGAGCTTTAGTGATGATCCTTTTTGGAAATGGGAGCTTGTCATAAGGAGACATCTCAGCTCTGACTCCAACTAGCTGCACAACCTTTTCCTCAACCTTCTCTACAACCTGAGCATCAGCCTTGGCTACAATTTGTCTCTCATCATGCACAAGTTCAGATTCATAGAAAAGTCTTTCAATCTCATCTACCTCTTTCTCATGATCATTCAATTCAGTCTCAGAGGTAGCAGCAGAGATGACAACATTGCAATGGTCTTTCCCTGGGCGCTTAGAGGTGGAAGTTATTGAAGAAAACTGGTTCTCCAAAGCCCGAAACTTGTTGTTGAGGTCATTGTAACTTCCATCAATCTTGGCGTGAAGGTTCTTCAGCTCATATCCAACATGCTTCTCACTTCTAGTTTGAGACTCCAAAATCTGTTTCAGTAGAGCATCAGTGCTGGTTTCCTGAGGAGTAGATGTAGAAGTGTTAGCTTGTTGTTGAGAGGATTGGTTTCCCTTGTTGGTGAAGCCAGGAGGTGGGTTTTGCTGAGGCTGATAGCTGCCTTGCTGGTTGTTCCTCTGCTGGTATCCTCCTTGTGGGTAGTTGTTATAGTGAAAATTGGGTTCCTTCTTATACCAACTACCATTGTTGTTAATGAAACACAACTCTTCCTGGCCCTCTATTCCATCAACCTCATTGGTCACAGCGTGTGGTTCTTGGTTTGAAGCGTTACCAACAAAGTTCAGCTGTTCTTGAGTAGCTTTGTCGGCCATGAGGATGTCAATCTTATCCTGTAGAGCCTTCAGTTCCTTCCTTGTCTGCTTGTCATCACCTCTACTACCTCTGTCATGATCTCCGCTGTAGACTGCATCACTCTTAACCATGTTGTCTACCAGCTCCTCTGCATCCTCTTCAGACCTTCCCAAAAAGAACCCATTGCTGGCTGTATCCAATCTTGCTCTGTATTTAGGAAGAGCACCTCTGTAAAATGTACTCAGCAAGCTCTCTTTGGAGAAACCATGGTGTGGGCATTGTGCTTGGTAGATCTTGAATCTCTCCCATGCTTCGCTGAATCCTTCCAAGTTCTTCTGTTGAAAGCTGGATATCTCGTTCCTCAACTTAGCAGTTCTTGAACTTGAGAAAAATTTCTCCAAGAATGCTCTCTTGCACTCATCCCAGGTGGTGATAGAGTCGATGGGTAGAGTCTTCTCCCACTGACGTGCCTTGTCCACCAAAGAGAAAGGGAATAGCTTGAGCTTGAAGGCACCCTCAGACACACCATTGATTTTTGACAACCCACAATAGCTGTCAAACTTGTCCAAGTGATCAAATGGGTCTTCTACAGGCAAGCCATGATACTTGTTGTTTTCGATCACGTTGAGGAGTCCTGGTTTGACCTCAAAGTTGTTGGCTTCCACAGCTGGTGCTCGGATTCCCAACCTATTGCCATGAAGGTTTGGGCGGTCATAGGTACCAATGGGGCGAGCTGGGCGCGGTGGGTTAGCCATTTCAGTATCCAACCTCTGTTGTTGAACTTGTTGTTCTGCTTGTTTTCTCTGTCTTACGATCTCTCTTTCAAACGCCCGAATATCTGGAACTCTTGGAACAAGGTTTGTTGTGCCTTTGGTCCTCAAGTTCATACACCTGAAATCCAAAGAGAGATGAAGATGAAGAATCAGTAACAAAATAAAAGAAAAATGACTTAGTCTCAAGCAAGTGCTAAATCTCAATGTTTAAATCTACTCAGAATTTGGCAACGGCGCCAATTTGATGTTAGGAGTTTTTAAGGCTCCTAAGACAAATGTTGTAGTATAAGAGATTGTCGAACAAGTTCTGAGGGATTTTAAAGCACTGAGAATGCAAGTACTAGCTTAATCTAAGTGCAATCGAATAAATGATGGTTTTAAAATATAACTAAGAATAAGAAAAGCGATAATAAAATAACTTCTTTGATTAAGAGAAAAGAGAACTCATGGGTATAGGGATTAGACCTTCGGTGATCAAGTTTCGAACTAAGGATGGCAAGCGATCAATTAAACTATCAACCTTAAGCATAGACACAATTCTAAACAAGCTCTATGTCTAGATGAATGTTCATTTGCTAACATATCTCAAACATCAAATGTCTTTGGTTGAATAATATGAAAGCAATCATTACGAATAAGTCTACTAGCCATCTTAACACCTTTAACAACAAGTGTCCCTGGTAAAGAATGTTAAAAGCTTAGGAGAGTTGACTCAGACATTTCATCGAACACTTTGTGAGTGGGAAATGTCTAGAGATCAACCTTTGAGTGGCTAACTCAAAAGAAGCATTAGGATTACTCTACTAGCAAGGAACAAGGATGATCTACACAACCTAGAACTAACCTAATCACCCTTAATCTCCCTAACCCATGAATTCAATGGTGATTTACTCACTAATCATCATGATTACTCTTAAACCCATGTTAAATTCAAGCTTACTCATGTAGATGATGAAAATAGACAAGTAAACAAAGGTTTTTCAATGGTTTCTCTTCAAGAACAAAGATGATCTCCTGGTAGGCTACAAAGAGTACTGAAAATTAGGTTTTTCCAACTCAAAACATCAAAAACGAAATTGCAAAAAAGTTCTCAAAACAAGTATTTTTCGTCCAAACATAGGCGCGCAGCGGGGTCACAACCCCGCTGCACAACCCCGCTGTGGGGCTTTCCATAAAGCCGAGCGGCCCCCCCTGACTCCGCCCCGGGGGTCCGCTGTGGTCTGGGCCGACCCCCTGACTCCGCTGCCATGACCCCGCTCCAGGATGCTCGCCTCTAGTAAATTGGTCATAACTCCTTCATTATATCTTCAAACGACTTGAAACCACTTCCATTAGAAAGCTAACTCAATTTTCTATGTCTCCACAAAATCTTATCAATAGAAGATATCTTTAAAGGCTCCATCCATGCTCATCTTTCAGCCCTTTTTTTATCACAATGCTCCTAAACATCTCAAATCACTCCATGGCACATTCCAACACCTAATAAGGATAATGAATGCAAAATGAAACCTAGACATGGCTAAATCCTAATCTATATGATGAAAATGCTCATGGATGAATGGGTAAAACAATGCAAATATGCAAGATATCATTTATACCTGTAGTCCATTGAATTTATCTGCTGCAGTGGGAAGGTGACTGGTATGAAACCGGAAAAGGATCGTGGCACATCTCTTTCTCCAAGTGTTCAAAGAAGCTTCAGCGAGGTGTCTCATCATTGAAGTGCTAGGCCTGCAATAATGCAAACGATGTTGGGATTCAGGGGCATAGCAAGTTTTAATGTTTTTTTTTTTTAAAACAAGTGTAGTTATCACATTATAGAAAAATCCTATTCTAATCTTTTGTTATATTAAGAATCATGTATGTTGGTGTAATGAGAGTGGCAACGACAGGCCTGGGATCTCTCCTAACGAAGGTGTCTATAGGTATGAGAAGTCACCAACTCTGGCAACAACTTCAACTGGTCTCATCCGGAAAAAAACTCAGACCACAGCATCTACCAAGGTGAAGAGTATGCTGGTCACATTAATACCTATTTGAACAATGCTTAATGCATCATTATCGATTTTTCCCTTATTCTTTGTTATGTTTTCTTCAAACGATCTGATATATTAAGTTCAAGTATGTTATCTATTGTTATTTTACTGAGTCATTCAAGCACTTAGGTTCCGTATATTGACTATAATATATTCCCAATCTCCACATTTAATGCATGCAAGGTTAAAGGCATGTAGGTCCAACCCTCCTTTATAAAACCTATTCGTCTAAGCCCCACACCATTACAGCCTCTCTTTCCAAATTCAAATTAAAAACAATGTGGGAGCTTCATGAGTTCACCTAGAGACAACGGCGCTATCTCCACGGCGGTTGAGTGAGGGGACCAACGAATCCTAATTAACCATCCAATTAAAGAAACAAAACCGCTGATTGAATGGGCTGATTTCAATACGCTTAGGCCAAAATAACACAATAAAGCCCACTTGCAGTGAGAGCTATTTAGTGACGTGGAAAGACCTGGTGAGAGAGAACACAATTTCCTAATAATACTTTAATTTTTGATATTTGTGATTTGTTTCGTATCTTACGAAAATTTGATTTTCTGATTTACTGGATATCTCATACAATTTGTTTATTACAAATAAATTTAGAAACAATTATACATGTTTGTTTTCCCAAAAAATATTTTTACATAATATTAAATCAAAATATAAAATTAGTGGAACTTTATGTTCCATACTTTTTTATAATGAAATAATTGTTTTTTGATGAAAAACATAATTTTAGAAAATTGTAGTTTTATAAAGATTTTATATTCTTTTCTTAATTTAATAATTTATACGTATTTTATAAATAACAAAACTACATGTTAAAATAATAATTATATAAAATTATACAATTAAACTTTATATTTAATCATATAAATATTTATTTGTATAAAAACCGGAGCGGATCGGATATTAGCCTCTAAATTTTTTAATTTTTATGATTTGCTTTGATTTTAATGGATCTTGATTTTTAATATTTGTCTTGCTTTAAAAACTTATGGATATCCGAATTTTTTGAATCGAATCGAAACTAATAATGAACTGAATAATATTTAACTGATAAAATGTCCAACCTTAATGTCAACATAATCCCTCCAGCTAGCCTATCTCCACCCATTTACAGCCTCTCCATTGACATCCGATCACCGTTTCCACAATCTTGTATGTACACCAGTATTATATATAATATATATCATGTCATACATACTAAATGACTCATTAGACATCAACATTATCGGAGCATCGAAACCTCCACCAATCAACTCCTTACGTAAAGCATTCTAAGATATATACTCCACCCTAATCAAACAAATAACTTCAAAATTCAACAGTAACACACAACCAACAAAGTTCTAATAATTTACACGAAAAGTCAGTTAGACCACCTCCAATGGAGGATCCAAAACAATTCTAGTGTTGTATCTAAGTATTTTTGAGCTGAAATTTAAATAAAAAAGACACAAAATAGATAGATATGGTTCTACATTTAGAGTTATTTGGAACCAATTCCAAATGACACGTGTCATTTTGTGATAAAACAGAAAAAAATTGTTCTTTGTTTCTCCAGTTTCTCTCCCTTCCGTGAACCAAAGAAGAAAACCTTGGCGAATGATCAGTCCTCTCCATCCTCTATCTACTCCGCTTTTTTCAATTGAGAACACAGGTGAGTTCACAACAAAGTGATTGGTCTCTCTCTCTTCTATTTCTTTATATATTGAAGAGGATTAGAATAGGAATCTGGATTTAAAGAGGAATTAGGATTTTATTAGGAGTTTATAGCGATGTCCAATTGTCGACTCTGCTCATAAAGATGAAATTTTTCTACGTATTCATCATCTCTTTTCTTCTCATCCTTAACTCCAAGAGAGTGTGTTAAAATCCACAGCTTCTTCAGGTAAAAAAAAGGTTGAAACTTTGTTGTTGTTTTAAATAACAAAGAAACAGAGTATGGTTTTGTGTATTGTCTTTTTTGGAATGATTTTATTCTTAAGAGTTTAGGGTTTAATCTTATAATGGGATCTTCAAGAAAGAACCAAGTTTCATTTCAGACAAGATCTTTGTGTCCGAGAACTAGCAAGATGAACCCTTTTTAAAAAAAAAAATACTTAAAACAAAATGAGATGCAGAGTTTTAACCCAGTTATGTTTTGATCTGTGTGGCTTGTGTAGTTGGAAATACAGACGAGAACGTGGAGGAACCAGCTACAAGTGTGAAGTTTCAGAGATCTGTGACATTACCTGGTTGTTCTACTACGCTCTCATTTCTCGGCACTGGTCAGTTATCTTTCACTCTGAGACTTCATGTGATGTATCTATATGTAAAAATGCATCAACTTTGACAGGGTTTAGGAAGAAAAAGTGAACAATCACTGGTGTCAAAGTCTATGATGCTGGTTAAGTAACCATTTTTTGGTATCTAACAGAGTAAGTAGTTAACTTTGTAACTCTCTTGACTTGTGTGAAAACAAACAAACCCACGATTTGTTTGGTTGTGACTGTCAGCATTACAATTGGTGCTGGTCAGCTGGACATGCTCTTCATGTGTTCGTCAATGGCCAGCTTGCAGGTAATATAAAAAAACAATGGAAGCTTCTCTTGTTTCATCTTTGCTAGTCTAGTCTTGTAACTTGACAACAATGTTGGTACTTATCTGTTTCATCTAGTCTGATTCTGTTTTATTTCGAAAAGGCTTAACAAGAGAACCAAAGTATAGTCACTTGAAAGCATTGCATAAAGTCATCAAGCTTAGTGAGTCAGCTTTGGTTTCATATTCATCCATTCTCTCTAAAATTTTTCAAACGTAAAATTAACTGATGTGATCAATGCTTGGTAGAGTGAGATTGACTTAAGTGAATTACTATCTTGATAGTTAACTACTAATCCTTTAGTTTTATTTATGATTTCTCAATCTATGTTTTATGTTTTTATGTCAAGTTAATTTAAATTTTATGTAATTCAATAATTATAAGTTTTTTTACTATAGATTGTGTTGTAAGTAATCTCTTATTACAAAATTTCAAATTTTTGAAATTTAGAACTTTTCATTGGTTCTATCATTGGAGGGGTTAAAACTAAACAAGTATCTAAAACTTTTATTTTAATTATTTTTACTTAAAAAATTGATTTAGAACTCTAATGGTGGTTCTATTGTTGGAGATGGTCTTATACTCGGCATAAATCATTTACATGAATAGTAACCACAAAAAATCATAACACTCACCTTACACACAATACAAAATCGCCATAAAATGCAATTGTTGTCATCACTCTTTACTACGTTAACCAACACAAACCAAATTCAAAATACTTGAGTTGTTATTACCTTACGGTCCATTTCTACTTCAATGTAAAAAAAAGTTTTTTTGTTGTTGTAGAAAACAATTTATTTAGTTGATATTTTTGCGAAAGCAAGTTATAAAAACCGTACTATTTGAAAGCCTTCTAGAAAAAGGTACTATTCCGCACCAAAACAATACTACTAGCATTATATAAACTAGAGGTCTAGAGCGATAGCCTTAAAGCATCCCCATCAATGAACTGAGGGGGGGGCTCACAGCTTTAATTGATTTTTATTTTATTTTTATTTTTTTCGTTTGATTTTGTTTTTAAAAATAAAATAAACGGACCAATCACGGATCGCCACGTGGCGTGGTGGCCGCGAAACAGTGATGAAACGAGTTCATCCGGACGCATCCCTGCGAGACGAGTTCATCAGCCACCAATATTATAATATATTTTTTTGGATCTGTGAGAGCTTTGCCTTTGACCCCTTAATGGGAATGCTCTTAGAGCATCAGCAGTGGGGAGTTCTTCCCATGATCTCTCATCAACAAAAAATATTAAAAAAAAATAAAAATAGGAGAGAGGCAGTGAAATTTTGAAAGTTAATCTCTCTGCAAAGAGACTTTTAGAAATGTGAGAGAGATTTAGTTAACACATGTCTCTATCTAATGGTACAAATGATTTTCAAGCTTTTATGTTTAATTCAAAGTTAAATTATTGACATAATTTTGCTGAAAGACTAAATATGAGAGATTTATCACTAAAGATGCTCTTACAAAACTCATGTTATTTCCACTAATGCACTCGTTCAACAAAAATCTCACTCTATTATATACACAAGACAACCACATTCAATTATATAATAGAGGTCAATTACAAAAACTTAAAATCAATTCAAACAAAATGATTTTCATTTTCAAGCGTCCATCCATCGATTTAAACTTGACACAAACAAACCAACTACAACATCAGTTGCAAACCAACCCCTGCAATTGAATTTGTATATTAACATTCATAATGAAAATATATAACTGTAACAGAATCCGCGCGTACCGCGAACCGACCCTAATAAAGCATAAGAATAACTACTGGAAAAACTCAAACGCTGCTGATGCTCTTAGTGTTTGCAACCAAATATATTATCTTTTTGATAAAATTTTAAATTTATTGATCTATCAAAAAAGAATAATATTTAAAGTGTCATGAAAGTGATGCTATGAATTGTAAACCTATTAGTTACACTGTGTGCTCAGACCACCGATGAAGAAAACCTCCCAATTTATGGTCAGTCTTATACCTAAGCGAAGTAATTCAATTTCTCATAGCTTGACAATCCTTCTTTGCATTTGATCTGCTGTTGTCTATGGCTGATGATGTCTTCTCGCATTTATCTCCCTCCAAATATAGTAAATAATTGTCTGAAACAACATTTTTATAAGAACATAATCAATTCTTTCATATCCTAAGCGTTTCAGTTGTTTCACAATCCACAACCAGTTGGGGGTAATACCATGATCCATAAGCCGCCTAGCGAGGCCCTCCTTTACTGCAAATATAATATTTAAACTGAACCAAAAACAAAAAATCTAATCTGATCTAAGCCATTTAAAGAGAATACTCGAATTAAGCTTACGAGCTAAATACTTAGGAAGGAGGTTACTAAATGAATCAAAAGGATATTAAACTGAAATCCTAAGTAGTATCAAAAATATTCTAAATTAATTAATATATTAATTATTTACATATCATTAGGTAATTTAGATGTTATTAAAGTATTTTAGAGATTTTGTTAGTTTTATACCAATTTTGTTTTTAGTTATTTTGAATCATTTTAGCTTGTTTAGGTAGTTTACCTAGGTTTTTATTGGACTGTATAAATAATTTTTATATTTTGAATAATTTTTATCAGTATCATTAATTTATTTTCTATTTTTTTGGATGAACTTAAATATTGAGTATAATCAGATATAAACCGAATCCGGTCCAAAAATTAGAAAAACCCAAACGAGATTATGATCATAAACTTAAAATATGAAAAATCGACTTAAATCAGAATGAGACCACAAACAGCTAAGTATATTCCAAACTCATGAATGTTACATTGTTTTAGTCTAATAATATTGTATTTGGACATAAAACCAAATAGGACGTCAATAGTTACTTTTAGTTTACAATTGTTTTGTTTGATTTTTATTTGAAAATCTAGATTTAGAATACATTTAAATAGTGTTTTGTTAGTTAAAAGCAAAGTATTTTCTACATATAATTAAATTCAGAAATTAAAGACCTACTCTAAAACAATAAGAAAACTAGGTGATAACCCGCGCATTATGCGCGGAATAAGTAGATTAAAAAGATTAGTAATTTGAAGTTATAGATATTATAAAATTATACTACAAAAATGACTAATATTGAAATTACATTTTTAGTCAAAATTGCTCGTTTCACTAATAAAGTAATATTTTTTTAACTTGTTTATATTTTGAATTATTTTTCCTATAAGTTATGGAAGAGAGATAATAAGAGCCATAAGAGTAAGGAAAGACATAGTATAAAATCAATTATGAATTAGAAATAAAACGGAACCTACGCAATAGTAATAACCTTTCAGAATCCATATAGATACTTTTTTAAAAAAAATTGCATTAGAATCAATAAGAACCATTTCAATGGTGAGATCACTGGCTACTGAGTATTGCTTCCACAATCGAACAATACTCACCCTCACTCTCCTGATGGTCTTAAAGGGCTTCAAGTCGGAAACATGGTTAAATAATGCCATGACTGCTGTGATTGTTTGAATCTCGCTAGGTGATAACTGTGAGGAGAAGTAGCTGTGAGGTTGTTGTATTTATATATGCAAGGTGCCTAGGTCTAGCCAAGTTCGACGCAAATAATAGCCCTATTGAAATGATTATTCATCGAAATCTTGATCATAATATATTTGTTGCAAGGTTGCGCCAATTACACAATTTGGTTTTATATATTTTAGGAAACAAACTGAACCAATGGATTCTCAATTAATCTATGAAAGCAATCAGTGGCAATAACATGTGTATTTAGCAATATGATTCATAATAATAATATTATGTTTCCATTTGTTTGTATGATTCGACGTTTACAATCAATGCCCTAATACCATAAAAACATTATAATTGATACATAATCTTTTTTTTGGGGACAAATAATCAAATAATTGATACATAATCAATGTAAGAAGATCACGATTTAATTCATCAAGCGAATCAATGCCCTTGTCGTTGTTACACAAATTAATATAGTCTACATGCCTTATATATAAATTCGATTTATCCCACCAAAAAAAAATATATATATATAAATTCGATTTATGTCCAAGGCAAAATATTCACATACCTTATACTCAATAAATCCAAAATTAATTCTAAAAGAAAAAAAATTATGTAGGTTTATAATCATTATTCGTTTCAAATCATGTGTTGTCTGAATTAGCACGAGATCTTATTGTAATGGTATAAATTTTCTATCATAACACAAAAATAATAATTTATGCCTGCCTTTCACCATAATTCAAATTTCAAGAGGTTATAATAACCAGCAAGTAATATTTAGTTATATGAAACCGTGAATAATATTCTCTAATATATGAAATCTATCGACCAACATTTTAAAATTTTTAGGTTTGGTCTTAGACGTTTCTTATTTAATATTCCAAATTAATTCGTTGGTATCAATTTAGTCGGAAAATTCCCCCCAAAGAAATAACTGTATATTATATTTTCGACTATTATTCTAATCTGCTAATATTATAAAATCCAACAACCATTTATTAGTTTTTCAGGAAAAGATATACAATCTTATGTTACTATGAAATATATCGTCTACTTCGTAAGCAGTAGCATATTAATTCTATAAAACGTATTATTATTATTATTATTATTATTATTATTATTATTATGTTCAACAGATGAATGAAAATTGTGACCTTTTATGAAAACCTTTGCATTTGCTATATTTAGTGTAAGAACATAGAAACTAATAATGCGCAAACATAAATCATACACATTTATATGGTAACGACCAATGGCACATGTTGTAATAATTCTAGTAAACTAAGGATTTTTAAAAAAGGGTGTGAGAGTGCTTGTAAAGATGCCACATAGAAAATGTCACTCATGTAAATCACACATGAAGTGAAGGTTATTTATTTTGAATGCTCCTCAAATAATAATAAGAGGATAAATATATAAATAAACTATATCGAAAAAATAAGTAAAATCTTGACTCACTAGTATGAAAGCTCTTGTGAAGATAACATCTCCTATGTATTAAAATAGAATCATTTTCTTTTAAATTTATTCACAAGTTCACCACTGTGATGTGGCATCATTAGATTTTTTTTTGTTCAAAAGAAAACTGACATGTTACAAGAAAAATGCTTTTAAAATAATATTTAATGTGTTCACATTAACAATATGTTTCTTTAAAATATTTTGACATGTGGATGAATTTTATAGTTCAATTTGCCAAAAAAATTCAAATACCTTCATAAATAAAACTCTAAAATTTTTGATCGAAATACTTTCAAATTTTATTTTAGATTTTGACTTATGTATTTACGATTAATTATTCTCTCCATATTTCAATTATAAATAAAACTGTTATTTATTTCTTATACAATAGTAAATGATAAATCATCCATATAAAACTAACTTACGATTATAAATAACAAAACACGTGAATTATAAATTCTTTATTATATGTGACTTTACTATTGTTTTAAGGTCACTATATATCACTAAATGTGTAGGAAAATCTCAGCTAATGTTTTATTAATAAATACAATCATTAGTAACTATAGTGTTGTTCTATTCATTCTAATTTATAATAAAATACAAACAAAAAATTTAATATTCATGTTTTCAACAACAAAATATTCATCTTGCACATGGTGCAAATTAGTATCTAGTGTTCTGTATTAGATGAAAATATAAATATTATTTTAATTATATATTTATTTGGTGGAGTAGAATATTGAATGTGAGTTTGAAGCATTGAATGCATGGAGTGGAAAAAGAATAAGTACACACAGACAAAAAAAATGTAATCATTCCATTTAATATTGTTTCATTTACATTTAGTTTTAAAAAATTAATGAAATAAAATTAGAAAGTGGTTGAGAACATAGATACAAATTTGTCACTACATTCAGAGTGCTGAACAGATTAGTTGTAAACCACACTTATGGTTGAGAGCATAGATACAAGGTATGGTTAGAATTTTGTTTTAATGAAAATGGTCAGACATTATTTTACATAAACTTGTTACATCTCTTTTCGTTATAAAAAATGCAAAAACACATATTCAAGTATTAATATATTTCTATATAATTTACAAATTCAGTTTACATGTGTATTATTTAGTTAATAATTAAACTAAAATTCATTATATAAATAAAATATATAAAATAATAAATTTGAATGTGCTTTATGTCTATTTTTAATTTTTACATAATTTAATATAAATAATATATATTTATTTATATCGATGTTTATCAGATTTTTTTTTAGGTTCTGAACTATAACTTATTCTGTAAAAACAAATAGCGTACGTTTTATATTATACTTTTTGTTATCATTCAAATATATTTTTTTTTTGTTGCACATACTATTTTGATTACCGTTTCAATTTTATTATGCACCGTTTTTAATTTTAATATTCAAAACATATATATTTATTACTCATTTTAATACATTACATTTAAAATTATGCTATTTATACTCAAAGTATGCTCATTTTAATAATAAGTTTCAAACAAAACTTAAAAATCTCTAAATTCAAAAACAAATCTTAAGAAATTTAAAATTTATTCAAACAAAACTTAAAAATCTCTAAATTCAAAAACAAATCTTAAAAAATTCAAATTTTGTCTCTCTTAAAAGCGACCACGTCAGCACCTAGATTGAAGACAATTTAAGTCGTGGATCCATCTTAAGCTTTGTTTAGCCCATTTCCACTTCTTTTACTTGAATCAAGTTGCGAGGAGAAAAAAAGAACAAAACTTAGGTTCATCCTCTAAAGTGAACCTTTAAATTCACCATAAATTTTATCACAAATCAAATTTCTACTTATATTAATAATTAAAAATATTATTTTAAAAAAAAATTCAAAATAGTAAAAAAAAAAAAGATAATGACGAACTATGCAAATGTCGCTAAACTCTAAACCCTAAATTCTACACCCTAAAACCTAAATTGAAAACAAAACAATAAATCCTAAATTCTAAATTCTAAACTCTAAAATCTAACTATAAACCCTAAACCAAAAATCCTATACCCTAACCCAAACCCTAAATTCTAAATAATAAACCCAAACCTAGACTCGAAACCCAAACCTTATACCCTAAACCCAAATTACAAACCCTAAACTCAATCGTAAACCTTAAACCCAAATCCTAAAACTTGGGTTAATGTTTATGTTGTTTCTTAAGTGTTTAAGGTTAGTGTTTAAAGTTTAAATTAAATTTGGGTTTAGGATATAGGATTTGGGTTTAGGGTTTAGAGTTTAGGATTTAGGTTTAAGGTTTATGGTTTGGGTTTAGGGTTTAGGGTTTAGGGTTTACAATTTGGATTTAGGGTCTAGGATTTGGCTTTAGGGTACATGGTTTACGGCTTAATATTTAGAATTTAGGGTTTAGGGTTTAGAATTTAGTTGTAGATTTAGGTTTTAGGGTTAATTTAGGGTATTGGGTTTAGTTAGCGCCTTTAGCGTCGTTAAAATTGGCGTTATTAATTTTTCTATTATTTTAGATTTATTTTCTTATAATATTTTTAATTAATAATGTAGTTGGCAATTTGATTGGTAATAAGAGGTGTTGTGAATTTAAAGGTTCTCTGGGGTGAACCTAAGTTTTGTTGAGAAAAAAACTCTTAGTCGTTTTGCCTTCTTCTTCAATTTAGATTTAGGTTTCCTCCATCAAACAAAACACTACAGATGTTATTCTTCCTACTTCTCAAATTAAATCCATGAACTTTTATCTTCTTCTACTATATATCTCCAAGTCTTATATGTAGTTTATGTGATACAACGAACCTTGCATCTCATTCAATTTACAGCTTTTCTTAATAGTAGCAGATTTTAACCAATCATCGAGCATGTCTTCATCTGCTGCTTCTGTTTCTCAATCCGTCTGCAACTCGACCTTTGATGCTCTCCCACTTAGTTGGATTTCTCAACTCATTGTCTCTCACCTCCTCAGCTTCTGGGATTCATCATCTCATCACCTTCCTCTTCCTTGATGAAAAGGTATTGTACTCTTTACTCTCTCACGAATCATATAATCCAACTCTGTCTGATGAAGCCTCAAAATCATGTCTGATTTTATTGTTCTGTCTTCATACCAATTAGACTAGGAAACATTTTTTCTTCTGTAAGAAACCTCTATCTGAATTCCACACAGCTAACAATTTTACTTTGCCACCACTATTTCTACAATCAAAGCGTTCATAAACAAGTGACTATACATACTGTCTTGGCTTGAAATTATCTTCAAAGGTATGTTAACCGAGAAACATGAATGATTCTTTTGGCCTTTTCAAAGTTCTGAGAAGATTAGACATAATCAGTTTTTTTTTTCCGTGATTCATGTTTTAGTATCTATCCTGAAGAGAAGAATCGTGTAGACTTGTATATCATGCTTCCTAGATACTTCAGGTGAGGAAAAAATGTCACTACTTGTTCTTCTAAAATTTTGTATTTGAAGCTTCCATGATTATAAATTTTTTTCCTTTTTGGCTCTTTGATTTCTGAAACAGTCTCTTTCCACCGAGATTACCAGGAATCGCTTCCACAAGCAAATTGGGAGTAGGAAGGTCAGGTATTTATGTTTTATGCTTCAAGTGTTGTTTTAGTGTCCTTACCATACATGGTCAAATTCTCAAAAAGTAGAATTCTTTGTATACCATAGGTGCACGCTATATATGAGCTTGATTCTCTGAAACTAGAATTCGATAGGAGAGTGGATGAACTGAATAAAGCCGAAGATGAATCCTTTTATGCTGGAAGAAGTTTCCCGGTTGTATCTTATAGTTCAGATACTGTTGTATGTCTTCCTGTCCACGGAGATTCATACTAGAGACCTCATACTAACGCTGGATCTGCAGCTGGCAAGGCCGACAACATCTCATGACACCTATAACGCTAATCTGACTTCATCTTCAAGTCGTACACCCGTTCACCAGCAATTCCAAAAGCTGTGAGTATTCTCCTTTTAAATGTAGTTGTTTGTCATTATTTCTGTTTATTGGGAAGCCAATCACCATAAGTTCTCTGATCATTTGGACACTCTGAGAAATAGGGTTTACCCTTATATGTCATTGATCTTCGTGCTTTGTCTCTGTCTGCTTCTGCAACCACAATAATTTTGGTGATGTTTGGGTCATTGACTCATAACTCATTTTACCATAAAGTTTGACATTCTATGGAAACTACTTCCAATATTAAGTTTTGCTTTATTATTTTCTGATGTCATCTATGACTTTTTTGTAGATACCATGGGACAACAAATTGCTGTCCATCAGTGGTCATACTAAGGATCCCTCAAAATCTACGCAAGGTAAGCGTTTACATACCTTCGAAGATGGTTATTTGTAAATATATTATAGGATTCTTCTGTGATCTTATATTTGTAAATATATTATAGGATTTTCTGTGATCTTAATTGTTATAATCAGTTTTCTAATGTTTCCTTGTCACAGTGAAGGTCTTTGATACCCATACGCCCATACCTGTATATGGTCAATGTTGAAGAGATATGGAAACCACCTGTATCTTCGCGTCTCACATGTTATTTCAATATTTCACATTGGTTTCTTGAACTGAAACTTTGTTTGTTATTTTTTTCGTTTAGGTTTCAAGTGGAGGCCATTCAGTCACAGTTGTGGGTAAAACCTTGGTGATATTTGGTGGGCAAGATGCAAAGAGATCACTTCTGAACGATTTGCATGTACTTGATCAAGAAACTATGACCTGGGATGTGATAGATTCCATGTAAGATTCCTGGCGTGACAACTGGGAAGAACTGGTTTATCGTTGGAGGAGGTGATAACAAGAGTGATAGGCTAAGCATGTTTCCTTGGAGATTCTATCTTTTCAACTCTGGATTTTCTATTTATCACCCCGATTTCTTCCAAGTACCAAATTTCAGTCTAAAACAACATATATATCTTTCCAAGTGCATGTTACTATTATATGCCCTGCAAGGTTTGTCTTCATACGGTGGCAGTAGTATGTGTGTAATGAACGTAATATGTGAATTTATGAGTATTATTATGAGTTTATATTCACAACCAATTTGCTCACATCTAATTTTGTGCTTCTACTTTATCCACTAAAACCATACATTATATGGTTTTCCTTCATCATGAAACTTTTATTCTATCTAAGCGATTACTTTCTTCTAAGCCACTATATATATACTAAGCAAAACACTTTACTTCACCTCTTATAACATTTTAAAACTACAACAACACATATATTTATATTAATAGGTTCTTGTGATGTTTGAATTTTAATAAAATTGGGTTGTTGGGATTGTTGTAGATAAATCAGGAAGCAATAACATAATCTACCAATAATAATGTCTAGCATTTCTTTTAGTTGAGAGATTAAATAACATTAGACAAGAGTATCGAAATTTTTGTCATCTTACTAGAAGTTAATTGGTTGTGACGGTAGATAATTTACACATCAAAAATTAGTTAAAATCCATATATATAAACCAATCAAACTTTTTTTCTTTTAAATAATTTACAGCAAAAAAAAATCTAAATAAATAAAAAAGACTTTAGAAAGCTTTATTTCCACAACAAAAAAAAACTATGTTTTACAAAATCTACACCAAAAAAATCTACTATTTAAATCCTACAATGAAAAACATAAAACTACAGTCTATTACAATCGGTTATGACTATTCGTTTCTGGTAGAGATCTAAGTAATTTATTTCTACAACAATTAAATACTTTATTTTTATAAATAATTATCTAAAGTAACAATAAAATAAAGATATCCAAAACTAGTCGGAACTAAAAACCGAACAATACAAATATTATCTAAAACTAAAACATTACACTTCCAATGTACTAAAGACGAGATTAACGTCAATAAAAAAACATGTGTCTCTCTCCGGTATAGAAGCTTTCTAATCTAATAACATACAAAGGTGATAGAGAAGAGAAAATCAAAGAAAACATACACCAAAACTAGCCGAAACTAAATTCGAACAAATCAAAAACAAAGAGAACCGATCATCTAGATACAAGACTGGTGACAAAAGACCGGTCACTGATCTTAAAAATTGATATCGGGAAGTTTCTAGTGAGAAAAAAGAGAAACGAACGATAGAAAGATAATTTTCTAATATACATATAGTAAGAACTTTGTAAATTAAAATATTGAGACTATGATAACTTATTAGTTTATAAATTTATTAATTTATTTTTGAACGATTTTTATTTCAAAAATATTTATTAAAAATATTATATATATATATTATTTAAGCTTTATAGATTTGAATTTATTTTATTTTAGTTAGATTATTTGATATATTTTATGTATGTTAAATATGTATGCTAAAATAAAATTTTATTTTATATTTAATTAGATTAAAGTCTCAAAATATTTAAATGAAAAATAAAATTAAAGATGAAATTCATTTTGAATACAAACAAACAATCAAATGCTTTCTTTATGTTTATATATAATTTAAAATATATGGTAATTATTAACTTATGATTTTAGTAGGAATATATATTTAATTATGAGTTTTCTAAATATTAATATCTTATTATCCTATTGAATTATGATAAAATCAGAGCTATCATGCAAAGTTTGCTGATCTGAGACAAAGAGACCAAAACAAATAGAACCTTCCCCATTTATCTTAATCATACGTTTACATACAACGCTGTGATTTTGCCACGTGTTTTCGCTCGTAAGCATTAACTATTAGGGTTAACAAAGATGGTTTAGTCTCATGTTTTTTGTTCGTTTGGTCAGAGCTTTTTTGTTTGTTAACAAGCGTTATAAAAAGGATTATACACTTTTATTTTTGTCAACACAATAAGCTGTTCTAATTTCTTCTTTTTTCTCCGTATATCATCAAGAAAAGACACGTATTTAGATTGATGATCGAAGGGCGGCACCGAATCACTTTGACTTGACTTTGCTTATACCACATGTATACTTATATACACATATTTCTGAAAGCACTTATTTTCTGTGTAATCAAGTTCTCAAAGCTATTAGCTCCTTTGTCTCTGTTTCTAGCCTTCTCAGCGTATAACATTTTAAAAGAGATGGGAAAATCTTTAAGCTCGGAGGAAAGTGAAGTGAAGAAAGGGCCATGGACACCAGAGGAAGACGAGAAGCTCGTCAGCTATATTCAGATGCACGGTCCTGGTAAATGGCGAACCCTTCCCAAGAACGCCGGTAAGTTCCTTTGCCCCTATACATAATACATTAGTATATTATATATATCCACATACGCACAAGCCCTAGCTAATCCCATTAGACTATGATTGTGTTATTTTGTTTAATTTTTATTCCCGTTTGGGGTTTAAAATTTACGAATAGTTATTAGCATTCTATATCATGGAACTATGGAAGTGTAATGTGCATATTAACATACTTGCAAACCGCAGTTAAATTCCTATAAGCTGCGATTGTTTTCTCGCGTTGTATGTTTTTTTTTTTATGTTTAGATTGATACTTGTTTTAATAGTTACTAATAGTTATAATTAGCATGTTATATCGTGTAAATGACAATTTCAGTGTCTAACATTTAAAACAATCATAAATCTTGAAAAGGGTTAAAAAGATGCGGAAAGAGTTGTAGATTGCGATGGACGAACTATCTAAGACCTGATATCAAGAGAGGAGAGTTCTCACATCAAGAGGAAGAGACTATCATTCAACTCCATCGTCTTCTTGGAAACAAGTTAGTCTTTCTTTAACTTCTTTTCTTTGTGGTTTTGGTTTATAACTGTTACATGATTTTGTATGTGTAAATATTGATAAAATTAATCAAGTGACCTAGAATTCCACTACTACACCTACTTTATTGGACTTACCTGTCTTTATACTATTTCGAAGAATACTAGTTGCATATTGTATGTAATTCAACTAAAAGACAAGACCCTAAGTACTATACCGAAGTCAAATTTCTAAAGCTAAGCTTGCGCCTGCGATGTTCAACTCTTCATAATATCGTAGCAAGTCAAAAACATTTTGCTTGTCACTTCATTTTAGTTTTAAAATCTAACTTGGTTTTCTCCTTTATGTATAGATGGTCCGCCATTGCCATTCACTTGCCAGGAAGAACAGATAACGAGATAAAAAATTATTGGAACACACATATAAAGAAGAAACTCTTAAGAATGGGGATTGATCCGGTAACTCATTGTCCCCGGATCAATCTTCTTCAGCTTTCCTCGTTTCTCACCTCATCCTTCTTCAAATCTATGTCACAATCGATGAATACTCCATTTGATCTCACTACTTCAAGTTTCGATCCCGAAATCTTGAATCACATTACTGGTTCTCTCAACAATGTTGAAACCGAATCATACCAACCAAACCAACATCTTCAAAACGACTCCCAAACCAGTTTCACCGGTTTTCTCAACTCCACACCCCCAATTCATTGGCAAAATAATGGAGAATACTGGCAAAATTATCTCAATTGCACCGGTTCAGGTGACCAATCTTTCAACCAGGTCCATCTAACCGGAAACTACTCATCGGCCGCATTTGCATCAGATGAAATTAATGACGATGAATATTTTAAGGCCGGGTGGAATTCGAGTTCATCAATGCTACCGGGAACTTCGTCAAGCAGCTCGACGCCATTGAATTCATCTTCCACGGTTTTTATCAATGGTGGAAGTGAGGATGATAAGGTGAGTTAAGGGAGCGACATGTTGATGAAACATCAACATCATGTCATAGTGATAATGGTTTGAATCTATCATAATGTTATTTCTTCCTGGAAAGTGTCTGTCTTTTTATCTTGTAATCCCTTCTCCTTTATCACCAGCGGTCAAAACCTCTTTTCAAGTTCTCAGTAATACAAAATCATAATATGTATACAGAATTTCAGTTAAATAATAAATTTTGGATGTCTTTTTAAGAAAGTAACTAATGAAAGATAGCCATGTGGATTTTGGGGTATGAAGCGAGGTTCTCTGCCGTTGGGTTTAGAGATCAAGTTACAGTAAATCTCTTTAATTTAATAATGTTTGGACTTTGAAATTTTATTAATTTATAGAGATATTAATTTATGAAAGTTTCTTTATTTAGATTTTTTTTATTTTACTTTTTTCCATTTTTATTTATAAAAAAAAATATTTGATTTTAGCATATGTACATTATTTAAATTTTAGAAATTTGACTTTTGTATTGTTTTATTATCTTATTTGGTGTATATTTTTATGTTTCATAGAATTGTTACATGGTTCTCGATATAATTTAACTAATTATTATCAAAATATATTGAAATGTTTAAAAAAATAAAAGTATTTTTATAAATATAAAACCCCTAACTAAATATTATCAAAATATATTGAAATGATTAAAAAAATAAAATTATTTTTATAGTAAACATAAAACAAACAATTAATGTTAGATTGTACTTATATAAAATTATATATAGCTAGATTATTAATTTATGATTTTAGTGAGATCATATATTTACATGACAGTTTTAAAAATATAATTATCTTATTATTTTATCGATGTCGTATTTTCCACCGGCCCAAGTTGGGACCGATAAAATTTATTAATTTATAGAGATAATTAATTTATCGAATATTAATTTATAGAGGTTCTGCTGTATATTCTTTTTCTTCCTTTTGCATTAGTTTTAATATTTAATGGATGTGATACTTGTCCAGAAACCAGCGTTGGAATTGCCTTTATGGATGAATGAATTTGACCATATATATATATCTTATTTCTTCTTTTTTCAATAAAATATATATTTAATCATCCCAAAAAATGGACGTCAAAATAGTTAAAGAATCCGGCTAACCGGAGAAACGGCTAAGTTACATGCACATGACTAAGAAACAATAAACTGATTAGAACAAACAAGAGAATAGGTTGAGGGAAAGAAGACACTAGTAACGCAAAGCTACCCATTCCGGTGAACACGGATCTCGACTCTGATCTCGACTCCTCAAATCATTCACCGATGCAAAAGTTTGAGGTCTCACATACCTCTTCTCACTAGAGCGTAGTAGAGAGACATCCGGAACAACAAGAAGCAACCAATGGAAACCGTCATCCCAAATCGATAGATCCGCTGTCACCGAGTAACATCTCTACCATCAAAGACAGCTCTTTCACCGATGACTGAGTTGCGGTGTCCGGTGGGCTCACCATCCTCCTCTAACGGAAGCACACACCATATCACCGATGAGGCACCAAAGCATAGAGCCTCCTAAGGGTCCACCGGGTCAAAGGACCTTTTTGATTTGCAACAAGTAAAGAGAGAATACCTCCAGAAACTCATTGTAAAGGAACTATTCGTCTTGTAGCCCCAGATCCGGTTGGGGAAGACCTTAACAACCACGAACGGAGCTGCATGAAGTAGCAAAAACTGCGATTAGGGTTGAGAGAGAACAATGAAAGTAGTTATCTATTCTTCTTAATCTTACTTGTTTTTGTTTTTCTATTGATGTGAGTTTGTAATTGTGTCACATACACTAAAGTTTAATCTATTATTGTCTGCATTTGTTATGTTCTTTTCTTCTAATAGCTTATAAAAAAATAAAAAATAAAATTGGAAGAACTTTCCACTTGTTCACATGCCAAAGGCCAGAAGATGTTTTGACAAATATCTAAGTGTCTTATTAGAACATCTCCATCTCCACTCTATATTTTACTGCAAAATAAAGTAGGAAATAGAATAATGAAAAACAAAAAAAAATCACTCTATAAATGGAATAATAATTTTTTGTTTGTTTATTACTTCATTTCCCACTTCATTTTGCAGTAAAATATGAAGTAGAGTTGGAGATTCTCTTACGAATGTAATAGTTTAGTGTGTCTTAGTATCTACGCTAGAAGACTTATTTGAATGAAATAGTCAACTCCCCCGATCACAGAAGCCCGATGATCAGCCTTTTGCATGGTAATGACCCTTGAGCTTGCTTCGCTCATGATATACTCTGACAACTGAACGCTCGTCGGAGCCATCAACGACAACCACCAGAAGAAGAAAATCATCGGAATAGTTCGTGATATATGTTCGATCTCTTATGTGTTTGCAAAAAAAATCTTTATTTCATTTCTCTTGAGTGGAAAATCTGAAACTGACTCTATGACAAAGAGAATCCTTCATACCTCTATTCATGTAATGGATTTTTAGGTGGGTCATTTTTTCGGGGCTTTTTATTGAAATTTAGTTGTGCACAAAAAAAAAAGAAACAATAAAGATATAAATTGTAAGTGGTTAGGCGGATGTACTGAAACTATGATTTTCAACGGTTTTGAGATTGTTTTAAAATACTATGTATTTAACTAAGGCTTTTAAAAAACTCTTATCAAATCATATGTTTTGAACATGAAGTTTATATAAAATCATTACAAAGACTTGCAAATCTCATGTTATTCAATTAGATTTACAAAATTTATATTAAATCCATTGTTAGTGAAAGGTAAACATTATTTTGAAAGAAAAAGCTATGAATGTGATTTTGGGATATTTTGCATTCAATCCAGTTACAAAAATGTCAACATAAAACTTTTACTTCTACAAGTGTTATTTGGAGATACTTCAAAATAAAAATAAACAACAACATATATTTAACAATGAACAAGAAATTATATACAAAAGACAACTGACAGCTACTCTGCATCTATCTACCCTTGAGACTACAGTTCAAACGCGTATGACTTGCATCCTTGTCTCTCTGTAACTTCATTGACAAGTACAAAATCCAAACCCAGAACACCTATGATCACTACATCCATGGAAATCCTCTCAAACCCCGTAAAGCTTTTTACCTTTATTAACCACTAGCTACTTTGTTTATCAACTTCTTCCTCTGCTTTTCTCTCGCCATGGCTGCTGACGAAGACGACATAAGATGCTTACGAGGAATTCAGACCTCTGTCACCGACCCTCAGGGAGTTTTCAAATCATGGAACTTTGCAAACACAGCTATCGGGTTCCTCTGTAACTTCATCGACGTGTCTTGCTGGAACAATCAAGAGAATAGAGTCATCAGTATTGAGTTTCGAGACATAGGTTAATCTGGTCGGATCCTAGAGTCTCTTCAGTATTGTGGTAGCTTACATAAGCTCAGTCTATCTAGCAATCAACTGTCTGGTAACATATCTCCAAATCTTGTAAGTGCAAGATGCAAACACAATAGTAATGCAGAAAGTAAACCAGAGACAATATGCAAGTACAAGCAACACCAATTCTTTATTAGAAATCACCTTTAAACAATCTATTACAAGACTTGCTAATCAGTTTCACATAGTTTGTTAACACCCTAACAGCTGCTACTGAAGGATTCCTAATTTACCCAACTTTGTCTCTCTTCCATCAAGTACTTCAGCCACTGCTTCAGCATGAGCCAAGAACACTTCCAAGAGCTTCTCTATATCTCTATCAGATCAGCATCTGTGTCTCTGTCTCTCTACAGACGACCCCATAGCTATCTTATAGTTATTCTCCACGTTCCCTAAACCCTAATCTCCAAGAAACACAATATGGACATCTTCCTTAACATTAAGTGCAACTTTCTTTTTCTTGGAATGTCCTTATTCCTCTTCCTTAAGTCATAAACTTGCTTCCCAAGTTTATTCCTCTTGCCTTTTCTCCAAGATACACACTTTCTCTCCAAGTCTACAGGACTCCAGCTCAGCATCTTGACTCCACATGGTCTTCACCACTCAACACGTCGTCCGTGTCAGTAACTACGTCAGCGACTACTTCAGGGTAGACATCTTACATCAACAATATTCCCTTTTAGCTTTGTGTGCCGATCAAACAAAACATTCTTCTAGTTCAACAACCATGTTCCTCATCTGGAAATTTCCACGCTAATTGTGATTTTCTTCTCCCACGAAATGTGCACCAACTACTTCAGGACGTCCATCACCATGCTCTTCTCGCCCCCCCCCCCCATGAGATATGCACTCCTTGGACCAGAACATCACCACTTCTCCCTCTGCTTGATTGCATACTAAGCTAAAACACATATGCTTAGATGTCAAGCCTTCCATCACAGACACATCCTTTTGTCTCTTCATGTATAATCATGACACAGCCCCGCTGCAGCAGAATAACAAGTACTGCATCACGATCTGACGCACCTATCGAACTACCTCTCGACCCACTTCTGTTGAGGACTTGGCTTCCTTCATGCGTCGTCTCCTTGAACATGAGCCTGTCCTCATCCACACCGAGTGCACTCTGAACTCGTTGCTACTGTCTTGGAGTGATTTCACTATCACCCTCCTGAAGATCATCCCGCATCACTTCCCGATGTACTTCGATCTTCTTCCCCTTTGAACCACAAACAACTTTGTGTCCTGGATCCAAACTTGATTCTTCTTGATCAACTTCAAGATCACTCTCACTAGAGCTGCACCCTTCTTCTGATGTCTCTTCCTTGATCTCATTAAGTAAGCCACTCTTGGCTAAGAACACCTCTTCAACCCTCTTGGGTTTAATGAACGCCTTGTTCACCTTCTTGGCCATGTTTGCGCTTCTCACGTGCAAAACACTCCACCTTCTTGTGTCCAACCTTCCCACAGAACCAACAGCACATCTGATGTTGCTTCTTCTTGGGCTTGACACAATTGCTGATGCACCGATCAGTCTCCTTCCTTGTACCAAATGCACAACCATGCTTCAGAACCTCATGTCTAGCCTTCATGTTGTTGCACTGATGTACTCCCTTCGGCTTGTTACTCACAGCTACACGCTGTAGAACTTCCTGCCGTACTACTTGTCGTAAGTCCCGACGCACTTCCGGAGAAGCTTCTTTGGTTCCACTTTTTGATGTGCTCCCATGCACGAACTATGACTACCCCTTCTGATGCACGCCAGTAGCAACTTCTCTCAGCTTGCTAACTTCATGTTCAAGAGATTCATTATTCTCTTTTACAGCAGCAAATTCTTCAAGTACTTGTTCAAACATCTTGGTTAGCTGTTAGCTTCCAAGTTATATCCTCTAGTCCCATACACCGATCCTTGAGCTTGTTAAGCATCACGTGATACTCCTCATCATATGTACCAACATCTGACTTCGAGGATTCACTGGCATCCTCCTTGAGTGCACCAAATGCAACAAGGTTCTTTATCACCTCTCCATCTTCTTCAGACTCTGAATCATCAGAGGACTGCAATGAAACTTCTTTTACATTCTTTGAGTTTGGACATTCACGTCGTGTGTCCAACACCTCTATACTCAGAACACTTAAGCTCTCTTAGTTGTGTTACATGCCAGTCAGCCCTCACATGACCAACTCCTTCACACTCGTAGCACTTGATAGGTTCTTTTTTTCTACCATTGTCACGATCACCTCCTTGACGACCATGCTGATTCCTCCCACCAGATTGATTCGTCCTACCAAAATACTTGACTCATACTAATATCATCTTAAATGTTTTGAAGTTTATCAGCATCTTTTCCAGCTACAAGCGTTATACTCCTTGGCGCACTGCTTGTCGTAGAGAATAAACTACTGTCTGTCTCCATCTCTTGTGCCTTCAGCATACCCACAAGCTTATCAAACTTGAGCTCATCAGTGTTTGTAGTCATCTGCAAGACCACCTTATGAGCTCCAAACGTCGTTGGAAGACAACGTAGTAACTTCTTTACCAGCTTCTTCTCCTTGTAGTTATTCCTAAGTAAAAATGCTTCAAGCGCCATAGCACTGAGTTTGGCACTAAAGCTTACCACAGAATCATCATCAGACCATCTGAGATTCTCAAACTGCGACCCAAGATGATGGAGGCATGTCCTCTTGACACTCTCATCTCCCTCAAACGAATTTAGCAGGATCTCCCACGCCTCTTTAGCTGAAGTACTCCCCTGAATCAGTTGGAACTGCTCTGCTTCTATGGCTCCAAAAATCACTGACAACGCATTTGCATTAAATTTTGATGCATTGTGTTCGTCTCTGGCCAATCTTCTTTTTTTATTGGGCTTCTTCCCATCTTCTATGGTTATTGTAGGCTCATCCCAACCAATCTCCACAGCTGTCCATGCATCTTCATTGATTCCTCGAATCATCTGCTTCATGCGGCCTTCCAATGACCATATTTGTCTGCATTCAACATGATTGCCTTCTGCATCGTAACAATCATGTCCATCTTCACCTTCAGGATTACACATATAACTTAAGTGTCTCGCTCTGATAGCACTTGTAAGTGCAAGATGCAAACACAATAGTGATGTAGAAAGTAAACCAGAGACAATATGCAAGTACAAGCAACACCAATTCTTTATTGAAATCGTATTTAAACAATCTATTACAATACTTGCTTATCAGTTTCACACAGCCTGTTAACACCGTAACAGCTACTACTGAAGGATTTCTAATCTACCTAACTTTGTGTCTCTTCCGTCAAGTACTTTAGCCACTGCTTTAGGACGACCCCAAAACACTTCCAAGAGCTTCTCTATATCTCTATCAGATCAACCTCTGTGTCTCTGTCTCTCTACTGACGACCCCATAGATATCTTATAGTTATTCTCCACGTTCTCGAAACCCTAGTCTCCAAGAAACACAATATGAACATCTTCCATAACATTAAGTGCAACTTTCCTTTTCTTGGAATGTACTTATTCCTCTTCCCTTATGTCATAAAATTGCTTCCCAAGTTTATTCTTCTTGTCTTATCACCAAGATACACACTTTCTCTCCAACGACTCCTGCTCAACACCATGACTCCACATGGTCTTCACCACTAAACACATCTTATGTGTCAGAAACTACGTCAGCGACTACTTCAGAGCAGACATCTTACATCAACAAAGCTATGTACTTGGTAACGTTTATTGGTGTCTCTTGATCTTTCGAATAATGAACTGAATGGTGAGATACTTCCTAGTTTAGCTGAGTGTAAGGTCGTGAACTCTTTTGTTCTGTCTAATAATCAGCTATCTGTTCATATCTTAATTCAGTTACCATCGTCTCTAAGGAGATTAGCTACCGTCTGTGTCTAACAATGAATTAATCATTCTTATTCCATATTTATTTAGCTCACTTAAGTACTTTTCTTATGATTTTAGTGGGAATAAAGGTACTTGTGGCTGTCCTTTATTTCTACATGAGGAGGGTTAAGCAAGAAGAATCTTTATATAATCATTGCAGCTGGTGTGTTCAGTGCTGCTGCATATTGTTAGTGTTTGGTGTTTGGTGATAGTACCATACGAGAAAGAGAAGTAGTTTAAATAAAGAAGAAGTTAGTAGCTTAGTGCAGAGACTTAGTAACCATAAGCTAGCACAAGTATCTTTGTTTCATAAGCATTTGGTTAAGTTTAAGATTGGGGACTTCATGGTCGCTACTAAGGTTTCAGCTCTAGGAACATTATCGTTACAACTAGGACATGAACAACGTAAAAGGAGGTTCTTCCTAATGCCTCAGAACTTGCGGTAAGCACCTCAGTGAGTGTAAGCTTAGGGAGAAGGAGTTTTGGTATGAGATGAATCAGTTGTGGTTGCTGCTTCACCTAAGATAGCCACTAATTGGCTTCTGCGTTGTGGAAGAAGGGAAGCTTCTTGTTTATAGGTACATACATGTCTAATGAGTTGATGCACATGTCACCATGGATGTAGCCAGCCTATAAAGAGACCTTGAAACACCTTCACATGTCTTCCTCAGAATCTTGATGGCAATACTCTGTGGGTTCTGGCTCGCCGTTTGAACCCTCCACTCAGTTGCAAACATAGCCACAAAAATATTACAACAGCTTCACCAATTATACTAGTTTTATTTTCTTATGTTTGATATATATACAGTTATGCCAAAGCATTAGTTTGACCTTATTTTCTGAAAATTCTAGTTCTTGGTTTAATAACCAAAGAACACAAAAGAAGGTTTTCAACTTTCGACAATTTATCTTCTTCCAGTTCTCTTTAGTTTTGCTTGTTCATCATTTCTTTTCGCAGGCAAAACACGAGGCATGCAGACTTATGAGTGACATGATATTTATGAGTAACAAGTTTGATCACATGATAAGTGTGGCAAAGATAACTGCATTGATAAAAACACTAGTAGCAAAAATTAAATAGTTTACTAAATCACTCAAATAACTTCAATATTATAGTTGATAAGGTAAACGATTTTCTATTTTTTTGCTATGAATCTTTTTATCAATGCATTTATTTTTGCTACGCTTATCATGTAATCAAATTCCTTACTCATAAATATCATGTCACTCATGAGTAATGAGTTTGATTACATAATAAGTGGGGGCAAAAGATTTGTAGCAAAAATTTAGAAAATAGTTTACCAAATTAGTTATAGATTTTATTATATTATATTTTTAAATTTTAACTTGAGTTTGATTTTATTGAAAAAATAACTTTAATTAAAATCACTCAAAATAACTTCAAAACTCACATAAATCCCACCAAAATTAAAACACTGAACAACTCCTTAAAATCCTCAGTCCAGTACATCCTCCTTAAACAAAATAACCCAATTTTACAGTTCTTAAGCTAGTTTCGCTCGACCTATCAACCTTATAACGCTCTGCTAGCTCATAACCAAAATCCTCGGGAATTGGTGATTGTTCTCAACCTTTAGTGTAACATCTGGAAGGTGAGATGAACTTATCGAATTTGTAATCGTCACCGTCTATTAAGAACTTAGACAACTGAAAGTGAAAGTGAATATGACGTATCACATGAGCGAAAGACCGAGAGCTCTAAATGTACAACCACCTTCAATGCCAACCAGACAGAAAGAAGCGTGTCAATTTCACTGTCACATCCGGACCAGTAAGTCTCCAAAGCCTAAAATAAAAGTCAAGGAACACCACCACAAGAGATCAACAGAGCTATTGTGGCACCAAAAAGTGATTGTTAACCAAATGCTGACACTGAGGCAGTTAATGACTCCCGAGAATTGACTCAACATTTATGACCTTCAAATATCGGAGACCGTTAATTGGTTGTGAAACCCCTAACCAGTGTCAAGAAAATATAAGTAAAGCAGAAAGAGCCCCAGGAGACAAAATCCGATTAGAAAGCCAACGCGTTTAGATGAAGGAACTAGAAGGGAAATTGTGTCGAGAATAGACTAGATGAAGAAGTACCATTAGTGTCCTCAGTACCATTAGGAGCCTCCTAGGGCCATATACAACCTTCATAACCTCTACCAATCACACCTGCACAAGACTAAATAGAAACCTAGAATCATCTCCGGCTGCGAACCGGGGGTCTAAACTCACCTCCAAGGACAATACATCCAACGAAGCTCGCATAACTATAGAGAGGGGAGCTGAACCATTCTGACACAGGAGAAATCCCAAAAAAAAACTAACCATCATATAAGGATGTATCTGAAACAGCAGAGCACCACCGCAGAACCAAAAAGGAGACACACGCCGTCTAACCTTTTTCAATGATGATGAGATCCGGAGTAGATATATAAAGAGAAAACGGATCTACCCCCAAAACTCGACTACATGTAAGGACCACCGCTTACCCACCTCGCCTAGGAACCAGAAGTAAATATTTCGTCACTGGCAACGAACACCTCGTGAGCAGATAACACACCGATTAGAATATCCACTTCAGGTATGCAACCTATCGGTAAAGAAGTAAGAGGGACAAATAGTAGCAAAAATAAAAACATAAGAGAAGGATAAGAGACGCCAGCAGTCGTATTGACGCGCACAGTGGATGCCAAAAGAGGAGACATGTGCTTCTTTGAAAGGTTAAAGAGAGAGAATTAAAGATGGAGAGAGACCAGGTGTATCTTGGCTGGTTAATGATAGTGTCTTATATATACAGCATAAAGCTAAAATATTTATACGTATCTTAATTTTTATTTTTCTAACACTGGATTGTATTATTAAGCCTCGTAGACAAAAAGTTCTAAACAATGACAACTAGCAAAATAAATATAGAAAATGGATACACTATTAGGGATACAAAGTAAACTAACACATCTATTTGCGTATGGATAACTAAATATTTTCATATAAAAATTTCATATTTGTTTTTCGAATAGTTGAATCTCAAGGGAGATAATCTTCACATTAATCCAAAATCACACGGTTCAGACTGAGTTGAGAACGATTGTTACCTTCTTTTTATTACTCCAATAGGAACCATTGAGAGAAAATAACTCTTTTGTTAAAGAATAAAGAAAAAGGTTGTAACTCTGTATATCTTATTCATCACGTGCACATACATATATATACATACAAGAGAATAAGCATATTCCTTAGGAGATAAGGATTACAACAATAAAGGGGATGATTATCCTAATCCTATAATGATTAGGATAACTACAACATATGGATAAATACAAGGGAGGATAATGACAAG
>CAKOAT010217377.1:4165-40477 GCA_932364175.1 Eruca vesicaria subsp. sativa | reverse complement strand
AATGCTAGAATATCTTCTAAATTCTAAGTTCTCTAGGTTTATTGGCAGTTTACAAGACTTTTTCGTTTCTTACCTACGAGAAATTAGAAGTCTAATAAAATTTTCGAATCGGACATACCTCAGCTTCAACGATGATTTGGGGAAATATTTTTCTTTGAGAGTTTAGGCGGCGTCTCGCCAGTTCTTTCCGAAAATATTTTGATATGCGAATTTTTATAAAAACGATTGAGTAGTTGTTACTGCGGAAGCGATTTTCCAGATTTGCGTTTTTCGATGGTAGCAGAGATATTCTAACTTTGTCTTTATTAAAAATTTCAAAAAACTTTCGATTACAAAGCTAAAAGAAATTTTGTAAAAAATTTTGGGAGTATACGAAAACTCGTATACTCACCCACTCCCCCCCCCCTCCCCGTTTTGGAAGGGGGGGATAGCTGAACTCGTCTTTAGGCGAGCTGCCTACGTATTCCTTTCGGAAATCAAGCCATCTCGTAGTTCTGATTGTTTGCGCGAGTGTGCTTACTTGGCTGTCGTAGACTTCTCGATCGCTTCAGTCGCGGGATCGATGTCTCCTCCGGTTGGGTGGAAGCGATGGGTGCAGAAACTTCTGGTTTCTCGGCCGTTGCTTGCTTTGGGTCGTCTTCTGTGGGCGGTGGCGTGACCTTTGCCCGTTTTGGTTTCACGATCGCGACCGCCAATTGCCTCGGCTTATGTTCGGCCAGGAAGCAAGATCACGATTGTCTTTGGCATCCCCAAATTACTGCGACTCCCGTAGGCGTCGGGAATTTGATGCCTAAGTGATACGTGGACAGAACCGCCTTCATGGAATTTATCCAAGGCGTGCCCATAATCACATTGTAGATAGCCGGGAAATCGACTACCGCGAAGTTAACTATTTTCGTCACTTCTTTCGCTGCTATCGGTAGTCGGATCGATCCCAGGGTCATTGACGTTTCGCTGGAGAAACTAGTCAGCGGTTTTGGAATCGGCTCAACTTCCGAGAGGTCGATTCCCATGCGTGCTAGCGTGTTGCGGAAGATGACGTTGACCGTGCTTCCGGTATCAACCAGGATTCGAGCAACCTCTAGATCGCTTACCACCAAATCGATGACAAGGAGATCGGCATGCGGTTGGTCAATTCCACCGGTTTCAGCATCGTCAAAGGAGATTATCCCTGTCGGAGAATCGTCCGTCGCCACCTTCCAACTCGAGCCGGTTTCGGCTTTACGTTGGTAGGATTTTATTGACGAGACGGTGTCGTTAAAGTATGGCGATTCGCCGATGATCATGTTGATTTTTCGGCGGTTAGCATCGTTACCCTTCTCGTCTATTCTTCGTCCGCGTTTTTTGCCCGACTGATTTCCCTGAGGCGGGGTTTGCGCGTTTCTGTCATTCTTCGGGACGCGGTCCGAATCGCGGATGAGATCCTTGACATTAGATATCTCGGAAAGTTCTCCCACGACTAACTTTGCGGCCAGTCTGGCACCGAGAACTTTACAATTCACGGTGGAATGCCCGTGGGTTTGGTGGAGGTCGCAGAAAGAATTCTCGTCGTAATTCGAATTTCTCGTCCACGTGTTACCCGTAGTTCGCCCTTGCTCCTAACCGGAGTTGATGGCGTAGTTATGCGCCCCTCAGAGATCCTGTCCCTCGTGATGGACGAATTTATCGTTACGAGAGCTTCTCTTTTTCTGCTTCTGCTCGGACGCGTTATCCTTCACGGATATTTTCGTCGGCTTATGCTTCTCGGACAGGATTTTAGTTTCCTCTTCGATGGTTATGAAGTCAGTAGCCTTATGGAGCGCATCCTGGATCGTCCGCGGTTTCTCGAGAGTTATCCATTTGCGGAACTTCGATTTATACCAGAGCGATTTCCTTAACGCGTCGATGGCGGCTTTGTCGCTAATCCCGCTAACCCTAGCCATGACGAGTTTGAATCTACTCATGAAATCGCGAAGAGATTCGTCCTCCTTGTGCACCAAGCTCCAGGGATCGGCGTCGGAGGTTTCCGGGTTGAAGAACATCGAATACTGCTTCAGGAATTCCGAAGCCAGTAGACGGAACTTCCGATCGAATTTCGCCTAAGTTTGGCGAACCATTCGAGCGCAGCTCCTAGGTTTTCGACGAAGAGGCGGCAATAGCCTGCGTCTTTTTCGTGGTCCTTGAGCTTGGCTCGTCCCATGGTGATCTGGAACGCTTGCAGGTGCGCTTTGGGATCGGACGTTCTGTCGTAAGTTGGCACCTTAAGCTTTCCGGGATCGGGAAGTTTGATCTCGGTGATGCGGGCCGTGAAGGGCGTTTTCTGAGACTCGTACAGTAGCCGATCGATCTCGGGTGCGGCGCTGGTAGCGTGATGAATCTGAGATTTCACCGCTTTTACCGCTGCGGCCGTTTTGGTGATGTATTCGCGGAGATCGCGAATCTCGGTCAGGTCGCCAGCAGTTTTCCGACCTTGTCGGCGTTTGCTACGAGTGACCGGAGATCGCTCCTCGGCGGCTTTTGCGTACCGCGCGAAGTCGAGTTCCCCTTCGTCTCCAGTAAAGGAACGTTCGGGAGAAGACTCCGGTTGAGGACTGCGAGTTTTTCTTCTCCTAGGATGGACGTCGGCGTCTTCGTCTGTCGAGTCGGCCTGGTCGCTCGTTTCCAGGTTGAACCTTTCGATGCCGCCGCCTTCGGTCTCCTGTTCGCGAATAGGAGATTTTTCCGATTCGTTCAGCGTCGTGTCAGGGTTTTCTTTTCCGGTATCTTTTTCCGGTACGTTTCCCTGATCGATTCTGGGACGATCTGTAGGAGCGCCGAAATCGAGTCTCCTTCCGCGGATCTTGGTAGTTCCGCGGGGGCGAATCGCTCTGGTTCTCGCAGTTAGGGTTTCGAGCCGTTTTGCGAGCGAACCAATGAGCTTTTCCTGCTCTTCCGATTTTTTGTTAAACTCGGAAAGCATCTTTTCGACGGTCTCGGCGTTAGCGTTCGTAGCGTTGGCCGNTCTGTAGGAGCGCCGAAATCGAGTCTCCTTCCGCGGATCTTGGTAGTTCCGCGGGGGCGAATCGCTCTGGTTCTCGCAGTTAGGGTTTCGAGCCGTTTTGCGAGCGAACCAATGAGCTTTTCCTGCTCTTCCGATTTTTTGTTAAACTCGGAAAGCATCTTTTCGACGGTCTCGGCGTTAGCGTTCGTAGCGTTGGCCGTAGACGCGTCTTTTGGTGGTGGTGTTTCAACGTTGTCGCGTTCGTTGCGAGTTTGGTTGTCACCAGTCATCGTTTCTTCGTTGGACATGTTGCGGCTACGGTGTAAGATAGATCCGACCCCCCCTCCTTCTAGCGCCAAACTGTGGGAACCGAAATCCACCTACTGTCAAATAATCGTAAATAAGGAAACTTCAGGAAAACCCTAAGTTTCCAGAGGAACCGGCTATCTGCAGAACCGCACAACGAAGATTAAGATAACAAGAAAACTTAGTATTATTAAAAGATAAACGAAAATCGAGAGCAAAGAGGTTCTTATTCCGAATCTGCGTTGAACTGGTACAAAGAGAGTAGCCGAAAACTTAAGAACAAAAAACCCTAATTGAGACGCAGCTCGCTAACAGAAAAACGGAAAGATTCCTGCTAGTTTTGGTGGTGAGAGCTCTGAATTTCGTGTCCCAGCTTCTGCCCTATGCCTCCTCCTTATATACTCCTCCTTAGGCGGTTTTAATCTTTCCATTTTGCTCGAAATTGAATATTTCGGGAACTTTCCATATCTGTCGATCCTTTCTTTTCTTCTGCGGAAATCTTCTATTTGGCTTCAAACTTGCCTTTTATCTTCCGTCTGCGAGTAGACCGTCAAAAAGTTATCGTATCTTCGGGTTTGATTTCGTTAACGTCGCGAGATGGGCTTTTATCGTGTTTTAGGACCTTTCGGGCCGTTTTACGATAAAAACCGTTTTACGACTTTAACGAGACCGTGTCCTGATCCGATGCCGTTTTTACGATTCTCTCGACGTTTTTTATTAAAAACGCGTTTTTATAATCTTAACGAAGAATCTCGGATAAATCATATAGTTTAGGTGATGTTCAGTGTTTCGATTAACCGTTACCGTTTTATACGATTTCTTCGAGTTCTTTTCGGGAAAACGGAGTTTTACGGTTTTTATCGTAAAACTCGAACGATAGGACGGATCGAGACGAAACGGGAGACATTTCGACCATAATTCGGAATATAATCGTGTCGAAGGACGTATGCCTTGAATCAAGGATGTGGGAGATCGAGGCTCGGGATGGTTGGCTCGACGTACGGCGAGCTACTTCAACTTGGCTAGGTCGCCATATGGCGAACTAGGCGAAAAGAACCAGTGGGGCAAAGTCAGCACATCTTAGTTCGCCCAATGGCGATCTAATCGGGACGGGACTAGTTCGCCGATGGGCGAACTAGTCAAGTGCCTCCTAGTTCGCCCATCGGCGAACTAAGCCGGCCCGGCTTAGTTGGCCGATGGGCGAACTAGTCGAGTGCCTTCTAGTTTGCCCATCAGCGAACTAAGCCGGCTCGGCTTAGTTCGCCTGTGGGCGAACTAGTCGTGACTAGTTCGCGTTTTACGGCTGTTTCAGTTTTTTGCGGTTTCGTAAAACGATTCTTCGAGTTTTATAAAATGATTCTCGAGTTTTATAAATCGATTCTTCAAGTTTTATAAAACGATTCTCGAGTTTTATAAAATGATTCTTCGAGTTTTATAAAACGGCTTCTCGAGTTTTATAAAACGATCTTCGAGTTTTATAAAACAGCTTCTCGAGTTTTATAAAACGGCTNGTTTTTTGCGGTTTCGTAAAACGATTCTTCGAGTTTTATAAAATGATTCTCGAGTTTTATAAATCGATTCTTCAAGTTTTATAAAACGATTCTCGAGTTTTATAAAATGATTCTTCGAGTTTTATAAAACGGCTTCTCGAGTTTTATAAAACGATCTTCGAGTTTTATAAAACAGCTTCTCGAGTTTTATAAAACGGCTTCTCGAGTTTTATAAAACGATCCTCGAGTTTTATAAAACGATCTTCGAGTTTTATAAAACGGCTTCTCGAGTTTTATAAAACGATCTTCGAGTTTTATAAAACAGCTTCTCGAGTTTTATAAAACGGCTTCTCGAGTTTTATAAAACGATCCTCGAGTTTTATAAAACGATTCTCGAGTTTTATAAAACGGTCCTCAAGTTTTATAAAACGATCCTCGAGTTTTATAAAACGATTCTTCGGGTTTTACAAAACTGTTCCTTTTATGTTTCTGCGGGGAGTTTTGGCCGTTGATTCCGTCGTACCGATTTTGACCCCAACAAAATGTGGATCAAATGTATTTTGGACTTTAAATTTAAAAGCATTTTACTTAAATGAAATGAAAGAGTGAAACGTCTTATCTTAATTATGACAATATAAATCTTGTAGTATAAATATATCACTCCCTTATCAAGGTTCAATAGCTCGCGCGCTGCCATTGGACCGTGCTTGGGTTTGTGTCGTGGTATATGTGGGCTTGGTGAATGTGGGCTTCAAGCCCACAATAAGATTTCTTTTTAGAGTAAATTAATACCAATTTTTTTTTGCATAATTTCCTAGAGAAATCCTAACGGATTGTGTCTAATTAATCTTGATTAATCTAAACATTTTAGATTGTGTTGAAATAAATTCAGGAACTCTTCCAGATAATTATTGGAATATTTCTGATCTTCTCTTACACGATAAACATGAATAATTCCAAGAATAGACAACCCTGATAAATCTAAACATTTTAAATTGTGTTAAAATAAATTTAGGAACTCTTCCAGATAATTATTGGAATATTTCCGATCTTCTTTTACGCGATAAACATGAATAATTCCAAGAATATTTCCAGAATGTTCTAGGAATAATCTTTCCTTATCGTTATCCTTGGCTTGTCGATCAAGTATCCTTCCCATATAAATAGGTGCCTACCGTCTTCATTATTTTACACGCTTTAAAGCAATAGAAAGTAGTGCTACTAAAAACCCTGAATCTTCTCTTTAGGTGAGTCTCGAGAGTATTAGTAATAGTTATAGTTCGCAGATTCTGTTTCGGATGCAGCCAAACAGTCTCTCCTAATTGTATCCTAGGATTAAAAAATCGCATAGAAACCATCTCACGGGTGGTTTAAGGAAAAAGATCAAATCTGATTTCCATGAATTCGTCTATTTCCTTAACGATTTTCTTTAACGATTTCTTAAACTTTTTATCTGTCTCATCTTATCATTATATCGATTTTTGTTTCCTGATTTTAAATCAAGATTTTCGGGGTCCTACAAAAAGTGGTTAAATACAGAAATGGCCATGTGTGTAAGATATCTAGAGGTACGTACATATACAAGAGGAGGAATGGACAAAAGGATGAAGATTGAACATAGGAATCAGAGACAAGAAAGGGGTCTTATGTATAAGAAGAATGGTGAACTGGCTCAATACCATAAAAGAGAGATACTTAAGAATTAGGGAAAAAAGTGGTATGTGGAGAAGAGAGAGACATAGGGAAATAGGGTATATTCCTAATTTAGGGGTTTGGGTATATCCCTAATTTAAGGGTTTTGTGTGTATAGAGGGTGTAAATACTCTAAGAAGAACACTCTTTACTATTCCAAGTCTATAATACCGAAGTTGGAGAGAAGGATTTTAACTTGGTCAACAAGGCCGGAGCCTGTTGCATATTCTGTAAGCACCCCGACCTCGAAACCAAACATAGCCCACCTGTAAACAAAATACACACAGAGACATCTCATGTCCAGGAATTGCTAAACTAATTCTTGAACCCACCACAGTTTTGGTGTGCGGTCAATAGTAAGGACATGGTACATTGAAAAGTCATGTAATTGTTAGAAAGTAGCAGACTCGCAAATGACACAAACTCAAAACTTGAAAAGTTTAGATCTGTATGTCTGAATTTGAAGATTGTGCTGCAAATAAAGAAACGTCAATTTGTATTAAGAACAAGAGCTATCCCCCAAATGCAATTAAGATCAGGGATTGATATGCAAGAACATCCTTTGCAAACTAATGATGATAGAGCTCAGGATGCATTTAAGCTGATGAAGAACACTAGAAAGAGGCAGTATGATCAAACTTATCCCCCTACATATCTACTTCTAATCTATTTGAGTTACTAGCAAACTCACAAAATAAATAGGACCAACCCACAAAACAAAAACCTCGAACTGAGATCATAAGTAGAAAGGAAGGTACCTTCAATTGGAGATTTCGTTTTTGGGTTGGAAACCAAAGAAGGGACCTTCACCAGCAGCTTCAAGCTTTAAAGTATTCCTGAAGCTCTTTGGCCTTCTGTCTCTAAAACTCGCCGTAACTACACTCTTACCATCAACAGCAACTGCTTTCTGCAGCGGCGGAGGTGAAGCAGAAGAAGAAGGCGTAGGAGGAACAGGATTTTGGGGAGGTGACGCCTCCCGGAGAGTAGGAGGAGCAGATGGCCTTCTCAATGGATTTTCAGTCTGAGAACATCTGATGATTAGGACACATCGCTTACTCGTAGAGAATCCGAGATACGACCAAGAAGAAAAAGAAGAAGGATTAAGGATCGTGGTACATTGAACAGGTGAAGCCTCTGACATCTTTCGTTAATGGTTTTCTTAGTTGAATTGTCTAATGATCAAAGCTGTTGTGTTTAGTGTCATTCGTCATCTCTGCGTGGATGAGATATGGCCAAGTCTCAGCACTTGCATACACGGCTTTTGGTTAACGGTACCTTTGGGAATAATCCCACGCGCGAGAACGTAACTAGGCTATCAAAGTGGTTATGACTGGATTACATCATACTAGTAACTAAACTTGGAAACTGAAGAATTAACAACACTAATCTTTTTGTTGAATTTTCAACTCCAAAAGTGGTGGTGTGGATTTATCATTACAGGACAAGGTCACATAGAGACTGGATAATCTATCACACAGCACAAATTTGACAAATCAAGTGGCTACAAAAGGTACACATCCAAAAAGTTCCTTTTCTTATCCAAAACTATACGCCTCTCTTTCTCGCTCAAAACAAAAGGTGCACAAGAAAAGAGAGCACAAGAACTTGGCCGGACAAAAGAGTGCATCTACCTCAACAGTATTCGCTGCGCGAATGAAATCCCTTTGTGTCTGAAAACACGCCTTTAGCTTCTTCTTGATCGAAGCTGGTCACATGATTGTGCACATACAGCTTTTTCTATTTCCATGATGCAACTCATCATCCAATTCATCCACTTCACTGCATATTCATTCCGAGCAAAAAATTGTTCACCAAAATAGAATCTTAAGAGAAGCAACGTTGTTACTTGGTATGTATGACAAGTAGAAAAGAATGACAAAAACGTGAATGGTTGCAACTGCAACACAATTTCTATAATAAAAAAAAAAAAATACAAAACAAACCATCGTGCCTACCAAAGGGATTCACGAATAAATAAATGAAACACTTTTATTATTTTAAACTGCTGCTCATTCATGATCCAGAGTGTTATTACTGTCAAATCTTAAACTATGCTCTTTAGTTTTACATGGGCGAGTGCAATAAGATCATAATGAGCGAAGTTCCCAACCTATCTTAAGCAGTGAGAGAATTAACAGTTAAGTTTTTCCCCTATGAGATGCCTAGACATATATGAAATATTGGTTATACATATTCCATATATCGACTATCTATTACCCACACATACAGACGAATCTAAAGCAAATCCATACCTAGGCTCAAATTCTATGACCTCAGCAATCTCAATACCACAAGTGTCAGGCCACTGAACTTTCCTTGTGTCAGCATGATTCAACACACAATTATCTCTACTCACATCATCACCATCTTCATCAGCAAGGACAGCATCGCTAAATGATCTTTTTTTGAGGCTGCTCTTAAGTGCAAACCTATTACTAACAACTTCACATTCATAGCCCACGCCCTGTGGTGCATCATCCTTCTTGTCAGAAGGGAAATCTTGTGGATGAGAAGAAGATTCCACTCTTTCAGACTTGCGACCAAAGCATGTAAGGGAATTGCAGGCACGAGAGAGCCATTTCTTAGAAGAATCTAACTGAAACTTGGTATCAGTTTCTTCGACTACCAAATGATAATGTCTCCATGGGGATACTCTTACAGGTTTTGGTTCATCCTTGTGGCCAAGTTGAAGAAGGGCTAAACCGTTGGTATAGCCAGAAGCTGATGAAGAGAAGAAGCCTCCACCTTCTGCTGCAAATAACATCTGTGAAGAATGCTCATTTACACATCCAAAAACAGCTTTGTGTGCACCCTCCAATCCCTAAACATGAGTCGAGAATTAAATCACGCAACGCATTAACAATATGCAAATGTGAAAACAAAGTTATCATTTTTGTGTCTTCTTCTTAAAAGAAAGTGCATCAAAACAAAACCCAAAAAAAATTGATTTTCGAATCAGCAAGTAAAATAGGTTCAGATCTGGGAGGAAACAGTGAAAAAGAAACAGAGGAGACAGAATAAGTGTGAAAGTAGGGTATCAAATGGCGAAAAGGGGAGGAGATTCACTTGACGGATCTGAGCGACGGAGAAGAGATGAACGGAAAATATGCCGGCGTAAGCGCAGAGAGAGCTTTCTTTAAAAAAAAAAAAAAAAGAGAAACTTTGATGATTTTTGCTTAAGAGATGAAAAGGGAGAGTCATAAGTAAAGAAGCGGCGCGTGAGTGGGGCCCGTTTTGATATACAATCATGTTAGAAACCGACCAGACATCGTATCGTTTGCAATTTTCGATGATTGATAGCTAAATCTGCTCTATTATGATGATTGTTCCGAATCAATTCAAAAATCACTTTGGAGATGTTAATATGTCAGTAACTTGAAACTCTTTTTGAATTAAAAGCTCAGGTATTCCTGCCCGAAAAAAATGATCTGAGATGCTCCTCCCCGAAATTGCCTGGATTTGAAATTTAATATATCTTTATTTAAATTCAAAAATTTATCAAAAAACCATGAATCCAACAAAAGCTTACATAATTACAACCCAACCAGGGCAATTTCGCGGACCATCCAGACCCGATCCATAAAATTAGGATCTATTTCTCCATAACTTCTGAAACCTTTGTAAGACTTAGTGTAATCGTAAACTTTGGTGTAACTGTGTAGCGTAATAAAACCTGAACAAATAAATACTGTCTCAGTTACAAAGTTATGCTAAATTGAATTAAATCGCACATTTAGGAGTACTCCACATTTAAATTGCAATTTATTATTACGTTATTTGTTCGGCCACATGTGTTGTTATTGATATATTTATTAAAGTTCAAATAAAAAAGATTTGTTTGAAGAAGAAATCGAGAGGAATTACATAATGTTTATAGATAAAACTAGAGAAATAACAGAGCATATTGGGAAGAGTAATTTACATAACAACTTAGTAAAACTAGATAAAACTTCTATGTCATAAACACTCAACTAATCTTCAATGAGCCAGGCACGAGCAGTCAAGTGTATGGCATAGCAGAACTCCCAAGCTGCATAATTCCAGAAACAATGATCGCATTTCCACCGCAATCTTGATCCATCTAGGGAGACTACAAACATAGGAGGGTCTAGGTTGGAGCACCAGCAAGAATGTGACAGCAAGAATGTGGCACATTAGGATCTATCCTTTCAGCCACAGATATAAACGTGGGAGGTTTTTCGTAATCCCAGTTGTGTCCGATTTTCCAACCAGTGATGATTTGAAACATCTCGTCAACATGTTGACGAGTAAAAGCAGGGTAGTTGTGAACAATTCCTCTACCATCAACGCTAAATGCTAAGTTCATCATAGCATCTACAAATTGTGCCAACACGCACCCTCTCTCAGCAGCACGATGTATTTTTTCCCTTCCTTCATCAAGTAAATGGAGGAAGAAGTACTCGTACATACCTCACAGATAGATTGCCTCAGGATTACCCAAACGGTAGCATTTAACTTTGAAATCTCGAATAGCATTGACCTCGTTTGCCCAGTCATTGAAGAAAATGAGATCAGCCGATCTATAGAAGTGATCATCTCTTCTAACTTCATTGAACCCCGGAAAAGCAATCCTTGCACAACCAAAGTCCCGGAAAAGCAATCCTTGCAATACTTTAGAGATAATCTTATGAAGCATTGAAGGAGGGAGAGAAGTCAAGTTCATGTTGTCCATGTCTAACTCGAGTGTATAACTGAGAATTCTGTCTAACTCTGATAAAAGAAAACGGTTAATGGTGAGAGAAATGAGAAATCACAAGTTTGTAGAAGTGATAAACCCTTAAAAATTAATGAACCACTGTGTCTATTTAAGTGTGATTTGATGGACTCCTCGAGAAGACACGACTTCTCCCAGACACGACTTCTCTCACACGCCTTCTGAATATCTACACTCGCATCTCTTGGAACTGTAACTTTGTATAAGATATATAACTATATATAAAGTAAGTGAAACTAAGATATATAACTATATAAGTAAGTGAAAGTAATTGAATGAAAATGGTAATATTAAGGTTAAAGAAAAACCTGTAAATATAGGATATATTAAATGAAAATTAAGGTCAAATAAAAACCTGTAATTATGGAGTGGGGTGATTTGATGAACTACTCGAAAGAACACTACTTCTCTCATGAAAATGTCTAGTTTCGAAGTCTCTCTTATAATCATTACACTTGCATTTAAACGCCACAACACTACACCGTCATTAAGTAGTAGATCATCATAACCATTGCATTTAAACTCCACTTCGAACCCCGAGAAACATAACCACTCCAACTTATCTCACACGCTTTCTGACTGCAAATTTAAGATATATAAATATGTAAACATAAGTGTAAACGTAAGTGAAACTCGGGGAGATCACGGGCTAGATTTATGAAACTAAGAAAAACGTAACAATTTAGATTGTATGAAAATTTGAAACTATACTAAACTTAACGAAATTTTTGATATTATATCGTTTTATTTTTCAAAAGATGGTCAGTTTCCAAAATGGATAATAGTTAGTGAATATATTTAGAGTTCATATATTTAATGATAGAAACTAGTAGTGTAGGAGATAATAAATGAAAAGGATAATATTAATTTTGAGAAAAAGCCTCGTCGAAAGAACACGACTTCTCTTGTGAAAAAATCTCTTTTATACGCCACATCTCTTGGAATTCTCCATCTCTTGCATTTATAAGAATTCTGCATTTAAACACTCACCGTTACGAAATCTCCTCTCTCATCTCTTCTCTAATCTCCTCTCTCTTCTCTTCTCTCATCTCTCAACAAAGAAGATGGCAGAGTACAATAAGCTTTCCCAGGTTACTTTTAACCCCATGATCAGGGCTTGGCGTTTCAGAGTGCAACTACACAAGATCTACCCTTACGCGATTACCAACCTTGGGACTTACTATAAGTATATCCTCGCAGATGAAGATGTAAGTGTTATATCATCATCTCTCAAGTGTGTAATAAACATGTAACCGTGAGAAATAAAAACTTGATCCTTGTAACATGTAATAAACATGATCTTTGTACTTTATTTATGTAGGGATACAAGATGGAGATGACCACTGGTGGGGATTATCCAAATTTTAGAGGCCTTGAGAAGGAAGAGGGAAGATGGGTGGAAATCTTTGTGGTAGAAGTTGAACGAACCTACCCAGGTTTCCAGCCAACTAGGTCTCCGTTCAGACTAAATGCTACGCGTTGTACGCAAGTCCGCATCATCGAACCTTTGAACAGTCGTGTTTTCTTGGACTTCAAAAGCATCCATGAAATCCCTCGCATGCACTGGCGTGACCTCAAATATCCCATAGGTATGTTGGTTATCTTGGTTTCAGAACTTTGTATAACTATGTAGATGTAAGTGAAACTAAGTGAAACGAACTGATTTAGTTGAGTAATCCCTCAACAGTCACATATCTTGGTTTCAGAACTTTGTATAACTTTGTAGATGTAAGTGAAACTAAGTGAAACTAACTGATTTAGTTGAGTAATCCCTCAACAGTCGCATATCTTGGTTTCAGAACTTTGTATAACTCTGTAGATATAAGTGAAACTAACTGATTTAGTTGAGTAACACTTATATGGTAGATACAATGGGAGTGGTCTTCAACATGGAAACCTATCTCGATGCCCCTTCAGGACCAAGGATGGAGTTTTACATAAGGGACAACATGTGAGTATAAAGTAACATATGATCCAAGCAAAAAAAAAATATATATATATATATATATATATATTGTAAGTGACCCACTTTTTCTTTATTCTGAATAGTGACCATCAGATAAAATGTGTGGTGACCGGCAATCGGGCATATGCCTTCCGGGATGGTCTTGATTACATGAGTGGTGGGGGGTCGTAGACAGGTGATTGTGGCCCTTAAGATGTGGAGAGTCTGGAAAATTTATCCGTAAGTCTTGTTTCTGTGACTAGTTTTAAATGTGATAATTGAGTAGAACTTTTACTAAAATGACTTATACATGTTATTTTGGTCGTCCTAAAATATGGCTTGAGACCGAAGGTGGATTTGTGGACTTCAGGTTCAATCCGCGTTTGCCGGAGGTTGAGAAATTCAGGCAGTCTCTACTAAACAGCGACCCTTATGTTCAGAAATATAGGGTTGAAGGTCTCGTGTAAATGTTTAATGTCGGATTCAACTTTGTTTAAATGTCGATAAAACTATGTGTTAATATTATATTTTCGATCTCTCTATTTTTCCAACTTTATAGTTAAGACAAACTTAAGAAAAAGTTCAATTGTTCAACTTTCTAAACTTAAGACAAACTTTATAGTTTCACTTAATGTTGACAGAAAAGTTTTCCAGGAATCACTTATTGTACATCATAATTCCTAGAACTAAAACGACTATAAGAAGAACACAACCTCCAGATATCTTGGAACTTGTCATCGGACCTTCACTCCTTATTGTTGCTTTGAGAAGTTTAACTTCTTCTTCGAGCATTCGAACTTGGCAATCCAACTATTGTATCTCATCGGTGAAAGCTTCATCAACCCATTTGAAAATGTGATTATCGTTCTCAAGCTACGACATGGATATAATCAACACGAGTAAGCGTAATTCTTAAGCTTTCGAGAGTAAGTAAAAGGTAAACAGATAATACCCTTAGTGAAGCCGCATAGAGACATCGATAATACCGGCAAAATGGGTTTGGTTTGCTTTTCGAGATGAGCTCGGTGATTCCCACCCCGCACCAGCACTTAATAGGTATTCCCGGAGTTCGTACTCGTGTCCGACCACCGTTCGTGGAAGATGAAGCGGTGGACATCTCGATTTCTCTGTGAGTTCGAGGAGAGGAATGAGAGAGAGAGAGAGAGAATGATTTGAGAGAGAGAAAATGGAAGATAACAAATGGAGGAAAACCCAAAAAAATGTCTTTAATACTTCGATTAAACGATTTTGTGGTTTTAGAAAATTGGGAAGAAGGAAATTCGAAATTCAAAAAGCTGGGCGAGAAAATTTATCCCAGCGAATTTCGCAGTAAGTTTCACCAAGTTTTCAGTTTTACGAAAAACATCAAAGTTGCACTTTTTGATTATTTCCATTTATCTTGGTTATACTCTACTTGAATCACTGATTTTTTGGTTACACCAATTAAATTATGTTTCCTAGATTCATTTCTCATACGATCATATACACATAAACTTGATTTTGTGCCATACTAAGTTTTCAAATGTAACGAGGTCAGTTTTTGCCAAAAGGCTACAATAACACAGTGTATTTCCTATATGACCAAGCAATTAGATGTAATTTTAATCAAATCATAATTAACATAACATTAATAATAAATAGCCATATCATTATTTCAGTGACTTATTAAATTAACAAGTTGAGAGTTTACAAACGTATTACTCAGTTTTCCCATAATAGTTATACCAGTAACGAAAACAACAAGTTTAACTTAGTTATACAATAGACAAATACATATTGTTAGACCAATCAAAACGGTAACGAAAACAACAAGTTTCACTCGGTTTTCGTGTTTGGGTTAGGGAAAAAAAATCATTTTCGCACGAAGGAGAAAAAAAAGAGAGAGCTCTCGAGAGAAGGCGATTTGAGGCGATTAAAACAACAAATCGAACATGTCAGATTGTTTCCATTTCGATTTGGGTGTTGTTTTCCTTTAGTTTTACCGTTTGATTTTGTGTTTTCAACGATTTCGGGAAATTTTAGTTTCAAATTAGGGTTTCAAAAATTGGGGATTTCAATCGATTTGTTGTTTCAATCGACTGGGGGATAGTAAAACCGAACATGTAAGATTTTTTTCCATTTCAATTTGGGTTTCAATCGATTGGGGATAGTAAAACCGAACATGTATGATTGTTTCCATTTCGTTTCTTGTTTGCAGATGGCGAATCAGCATGAACCTCACTTCTTGAAACCTCTGCTTCCTGGTTTCTACTGTGGTGTGGTATACACACGCTCTCTATTTCTCCTATGTTTATGTCCTTTGCTTAACTTCTCCTTTGTTTACATGTAGGGAATACCACTTGCCTTCTACTCAAAACACATAGAAGGCAAACAGAACCAAGGAAAATGGACATTACGATCGGACGCTTCACACAAAACTTGGGAAGTTATACAAGAATGAAGAAGACTCACCGATGGTTGGAAAGCCTTCGCCAAAGCACACTCCCTTCGTATTGGTGACATTGTCGTGTTCAAAAAGGAAGGAGACATGGTCTTTCATGTGACTCCTTTCGGTCCTAGTTTTACTGAGATTCAGTATACACCTCCTCAAGGGGATGATGCTGCGGATGGTGCTCCCTTTTTCTCATTTGACTATTGTTTTGTTGCTGAGGTCACTCCGTCAAATCTCTCTGAAGACAAACTTGTGAGTAGTTTACTTTATGTGTCTGAATTTAAAATCTTCGTGAAGATACACTTGTGATATGTTATGTGTCTTTACCTTCTTTGTTTGCAGTATCTTCCTGTGGAGGCTACGCGGTGTACTGCTCTGAAAAATCGATGCCAAGAAGCAAAATTGGTGAAAAAAGAGGGGAAGTCATGGTCAGTTAGTTTGCGATTTAACGAAGCAGGCGGCATGTTTTACATCGGAAGAGGCTGGAGAAGGTTTTGTGTTGATAACAGAAGCACCGTAGGAGACTTATTTGTCTTCAATGTGGTTGGAGATGAGGAAACTTCTCCATTGCTGTGTGTATGTCCGGAAAGGAAAGAGTGTACTGACTTACTAACCAACTACTTGAGCAGCAAGAATGGTGCCACAACTTCCTCGTCTCTTCCTAAATGATGCATGTTTGTCTTGCTATTGTCTTATTGTATAATCTGCTTCTAGTGGACTTGTAATGGATGATCAACTCATCACTCTTAATCAACTCTTATATATATTTTTTTTTTTTATTCTTAAGGACTCCTAATTGGATAACACCATTGGACTAAAAATTTAAATTAGAATCCTTAACTATTCAAAAAAAAACTACTTAAATAATGATAAGGATTCTTTTTAGAGGTACACCATTGTACATGGGCTTACCTATATGACCAAACAATAAGATGGAATTTTAATAATTCAGATTAACCATAATTAACATAACATAAACAATAAATAACCATCTTAGTACTTCAGTGATTTATTACTCAGTTTTTCCATTGTAGTTATACCAGTAAAGAAACCAAGTTTCACTTAGTTATACAACACACAAATACAAATTGATTCCCTCACAACGTTCCCATAAGATAAAAACACCAAAACAAAACTGCAACCGAAAGGCTTACAACCTACCCTTCTTTTGTTTCTTGTGGGGATGTCTATCGTGTTCCAAACCAGTGCCCACATTCTCTTCTTCTCCATATCCACTCCCACGCTCACAATAGCTCCTACTACAGGAGTTCTCTACGACTCTTGATAGTTGCTCGGTTATTTAGTCTATTTGCAATTCTTCGATGTCCTCCACATGCAAAATACTTCTTCTTTGCTCTTTATCCACTGATGTTAAATAAACAAACACATCTTCATCATCCAAAATATATGATTGCCTCTTAGGTTCCACTACCAATGGGATGTAACCCAAATTGAGCCTCTTCATAAACAGATCTATTCCCATCTTCTTGCATATCTTCTCCTTCAACATCGAATAAGTGATCTCCCCCAACGATGATGTCTTAAAGGATATAGCATACAAACGACCATCGGTTGGAATCCATTCATAATCATCTCCATCCTTCGAATAATGTCCATCATAATCAAAGTGTATGTTCATCGAAAAAAGACTCATTGTCTGCAATAAAAAAAAAATTAAACCCCAAAAGTTATACTTGGTTATACAGTTATACCATCAAAGTTATACTTCGTTACACCATGTTACACAGTTGTGTCAGTAGTCAATTAGTAATCGGCCAACGTCTAATCTTCTTTGATTGAATCGTCTTTTCATTCCTGACATTTAATCATACAATTGTTGATTATTTGTTGATTATCCAATTGAGTAATAAACAGACCATCCACACTTTCATTCATTTCTGATCTTCGATTAGTGAATAAGAAATTTCTAGTTACAATAACTCAAGTATTTTAAACAGCTTTGATTCCCGACATTCAATTATATAGTTGTTGATTATCGAATTCCTTAATAAGTAGACCATTCAAACTTTCCGATCTTCTTGATTAGTTCATACACAAATACGAAGTCTTCTATCTAATCGAAATCCCTGTGACGATTTGAGATACATACCCTGTTACACGGAATCAAAAGCGACGAGATGGCAATAACATGCAAGGAAGAAAAAGAGAATGTTCTGAGAAGACTGGACTCGACTAATACTCCAGAAGAAGAACTCCTCGACGACGGCTTGATGAAAATTGGGGGAATTGGAGAGAGATAATTTCGAATTATTCATTAAACAATTCATTAAATCGGTCATGGGCATTTTCGACATTAACCACTACCCTTGAGAGTATAAGAATAAATAAGAGTACTCCAGATTTTGTGAGAGTATGTTAGATCACTTTTTGCCTCATTAAGAGCATCTGAGGTTTTCTCTCACTCTTTTTCTCCTATCTAAACAACATTTGGAGTAGTAACCTATAGCTTTATTCATTAAGTTGAACACAGTTTAGTAACTCACCGAGAAGGGGAACAATTATATTCAAAACTTTGACCTTCATTTGTTTGCTAAAATTGTAAACTGGTTGGGTGACCCGGTTAATACTCTACCGGATAAAAGCTAGTTTCCAATGCTTTGCCATATGTGAATGAGTGTCTTCCACAGCAGTGTTCTCTAGAAATATATTGTTCTGCATTTGCTTTATTCTCGACAGCAGTGTCCACCACGGCTGGCTGATGACATTGACACCAATGTGGTCTTGCATTACATGGAGAAGTAAGGACCTTCTGGCTTCTGCTTTCCAATGTCTCTATATCAGTATATTTTCACTATGAACATAAAACCAAATTTTAATGATGTTTTGTGTTTGCTTGCCAGATTGCAAAGCTCAGCATGATTCATGTTTCCTGCTTGTTGGAAATGGTGTTAGATAAGAATATAAGATCCGTTACTCCAGAGACACAAACCTTAGCATAGGATTGAACAGGCCCGGATGGCCCTTAGTAACATCCCTAGTTCATAAACATCCGTTTCTCCAGACACAAAGCTTAGCATCGGATTTGGTTCTTGTGGTTGTTGGTGTTTGCATTGTCACTGATGTTAGTGTGAATAGCAAAGGCTTTCTAGCCGCTTTTGTTGCTTTGTGGAGTACTTCTCTGCAACAATTAATACGTAAAGAGTACGTGAATGTAGTATGTACATTACCTTCAGCGCAAGTACTCGCTTAGCTTAGCTCATTCAACCTATTGGGACATACCGCTCCAGCCCAAGCCGCAACATTGCTGGTTGTTGGTCCGTTTTTTGATTATTGGCTGACAGGAAAACACTACAAGAAAACTCGTCCATTACTAGGACGAGTTTTCCTCGTTATTTCCTAGTAAATGCCGGCTTTAACTGTGATGGTGGAGGCTGTTGGGTTGGAAGCCCTCCGCTTTCCCGGCTCTGATGCAACATCTCCGCCAATTGCGGGTTTCCAACCGCCAAAATGTCGAGGACATCGGTGAGAGAACTCAGATACTGGTTGAGCGAACTCACATGAGACTGCGTCGCCTGCAACTCCGAGCACAGCTGAGCATTGACATCGTGCTGTTCCTGAGCATAAGACGATGTCGCTGTGGGGACATCGTTAACCGAGCCAATCCCGACGATACGCCCCTTTTTTCTAGGGGCGACCTGTAAATAAAAATATTAATAACGTATGAAAAATTTAAATAAATAATAAAAATTAATAGTAAAACAAATTATTTACCTCCTCATAAATCTTATCCACTTCAAGAGTGGAAAATATGACTGGAGTCCCAGTCTGCTGAGTCAGCTGGGTCTGGCGTTCGTCAACTCGGGCAAAAACCTCGTTGTAGATCCGCTCGGAAGCAAGATCCACAAACTGTCCAGCCTTGTTCCGGTGGGTCCTCTCGTAAAGGTCTTTCAGAGATGGAAGAACTCCTGTCTCTTTAACCTAAAAAAAAGTTTTAAAATTAAATATTAATTTGGAATATTCAAATAGAGTAAAAATTAAATAGTTATTAAAAATCATCTTACCATGTCTAGGCGAACTCCCCCTTGAGGTTTTTGACCCATGGTGTGAAGCATCTTCGTGTTGCCATGCTCGTCTTTGGTCATGCGGTTCCTGGAGTTTGTGTTCGAGGTTCTGACCGAGTCCGGCAACCCCCAATATCTGATGAGGCCATCCCACACCGTGGTTGTGAGGCAATCGGATTTCCCGTCCTCGTAACCATCCACCTGAAGAAAAAATAATTGTAAAATAATTAGAATTAAAGTCAATACTATTTTTAAAAGTATATATATATATATATATATAATTTATAAATCCACACCTCAAAGTCGCCCTTCCAGTTGTAGACCATGTCGAGCAATCGTGCTCTTGCCTTGGCCTCAAACTCCGTCTTCACCCGCTGGTGAATCCCTATAAACCAACAATATTTTTGCTGTAACCAGAAAAAATAAAAGACGGATTAGTTCAATAATATTAATAATTTTAAATAATTAAAAATAAATTAAGTTGATTAATTAAACTTATAGCGAACGATTTGAACCACATCTTTTTTGTGTGGCTCGCCGTCTTATTCCAGTTTGGAGCTGCATCGGAAAAGTATTCCTTGATACAGTCCGTGACGCTAGTTGCGACACATCCGTCAAGACCAAACCTGGAAAGACACAAAATAAATCATAAATTAGATTAATTTGTAAACAATTTGTTAATTAAGAAATAAATCAAAAACACTTTTTAAAAATTAAAACATACCATAATACGTTGTGGCCGTCCCGTCGGACATGATCTAACTCTGGCAGTCCTTCTCTGCCTGGAAGGGCCAAAATATCCACCATGTACACCGTAAATGGTGCGTTCGACGGCACCTGCAAATCGGGATGAACCCTGACCGGTGGAGGAGGAGGAGGAGGTGGCTGGGACGCCGTAGAAACTCCCTGAGTCTCGGGAACAACATCAGGATTCAGAAATGAAGATGAACCGCCGGGAGCTGACGAAGAAGAACCGGGACCAGACTGACGCCCAAAAAGATCTCCGTAGTGACTCCCCTGAAGAGGCGTCTTAGCCTTAGCAATCTTTCTCTTTCTGACCATCTAAATTTTTTAAAAAAAAGAAAAACAAAACATTAATTCCCGTATAGTTTTAAAAAACAGTTAAAAAAGTAAACCAACCTAATCTAAATTACCTAAACTAACCACCTAATCTAAATTCCCTAAACTAACCACCTAATCTAAATTCCCTAATCTAATCACCTAACTAGGAAATAGAGAGAACCTTAAGAGAATTCAGAGAGAAGTTTACTACAAATGAGAAATCGGACTGCTCGAGTTTATATAAGAAATTTTTTTTCCTCGTAAGGCCCTAGTAACATTACTAGGCCTTTACGAGGAAATAGCTATGCCCATTTTTTATTTCCTCGTAAAGTCCTAGTAACACCATTACTAGGACTTTACGAGGAAACTGCTTTACGAGGAAACGGCTATGCCCGCGTTTTTTTTTTCTCGTGAAGTCCTAGTCTACTATGACTTTACAAGGAAACGGCTATGCCCGCGTTTTTCTCTACTAGGGTTTTACGAGGAAAGGGTTTGTAAATCCCTAAACTCGAAACCCCAAACCCCAAACCACAACTTCCTTAACTTATAACCTCTTCTACAACCAAACTCCTAACCTCTTCTACACATAAACCCCAAATGCAAATTAATTTTGTGATTAAACAAACTTAAGACATATATAATCCAAATTCATTTTTGTGATTAAACATACATAATTCATTCGGATACATTCTCGTAATCTGTTGAAACATCATCATTTTCTAAAAACTCGTCCTCTACACCTTCGTCCGTTGAGTGATCAAGAACATCTTCGTATTCACGATTATGGGATCAATGAGTAGGATGTCATCAATTTATGCTTCAGGTTCCTCGATCTCATTGGTGTTTTCTTCTTGTAATGGTGGTTCTTCTCCAGCGATTATTCGTTCTCGAGGTGTAACTTTGATAACAGCTAACTAGTTTATTCCGAAGGTAGTAATCCGAGTGTATGGAATGAAGCAAACTTGATCTGCTTGGGAAGCTAATATGAAAGGCTCGAACTTGTTTTACCTACAAAAATAAAGATCAATGTAAAAATTAATTAATACTCGAAACCTGGATATATAAAAAAAAAAAGAATTTATTGTACCTTCGTCCACCATTGACATCAACTACACCGTTCTTGTTAATCCGAACACCTTTGTTGACGACGGGGTCGTACCACTCACACTTGAAGATAACGCATTTCAAACTCATACTTGGGAATTGAACTTCATAAATCTCCTGCAAGATCCCGTAGAAATCTGTTTTGCCTTTCATACCTATTCCATAATTACTTGTCGCGCGGTGTCTACCATAGTCATAGGTATGAAAAGTATAGCCTCAGGTGAAATACATCGATGATGTAGTGACCTTTGCAACTGGACCTTGAAGTAATTCGCGAAACCATGCGGGATACTCAGGATCGTCATAATCAACCAGCAACAAAAAGTAATATAACTAGACATTAGATTTACTTTGTGGTAATGTATGGATAAAATTTAAGTAATAATAAATACATGTTTCCTCAACCACTTGATAAAGTGTTGATCTTTCCTTTTGTCTAACTCAGTTGTCGATATACCAGGTATTGCTTCCTCGACTTGAGTCACAAATTGGCTGTAAAATCATATATGTTATGTTATATATTTAATATTGAAATATATATATATATATATATATATATATATATATATAAGTGTGTATGTTTATATATTTACCTTTCAAAATAAGAAATCAATGGATGCTCGCAATTAAGAAAAATATAAAGGTGTGCACTATGGACGTCTTCATCACTCGACCACCAAACCTCTTTCAATTTACCACCCAATCGCCCAATTTGACAATAAATGTCTGGAACATCATCTTCCATATATGTCGGCACGACACCACCATCATCATATCTTCTTGGAGCTCGTTTCCTTGTACGTACTTTCGGTGCAAAGTAGTATGATGTGAAATGTGATGTTTCTTCCGTCAGACTTCCCGCAACAGTAGAACCTTCAACTCTTGCTAGGTTTTTGGTTTTTCCTTTCAAAGTTTCATGGCCCTTTCATACTTATACATCCATCCATAATGCACAAGTCCACGAAGTAATGCCTCATACTGGAGGTGGACAACTAGGTGTTCCATGACGTCAAAAAAGTAAGCGGCAATATTTTCTCCAAGTTGCAGATTAAGACGGGGATGTTTTCATGAAGTTTTTGGACAACTTCCACTTTAAGAGTGCGGGTGCTCAGATCCCTAAAAAATGCTCCAATTCCTTATACATTACAAAAACAAAAATTATCCACATTAATATATATATAGAAATAAATTAATCATATCATCGTATTATATTAATTAATTACTGAAAGTGATTCATGTACTTTTGCCGGTAGTAGCTCCGCAAACACAAAGGGAAGTCGTCGCTGCATAAAGACATGACAATCATGGCTCTTCATCCCGGAGAACTTTTGCCCTTTCTCAACACATCTTGAGAGATTTGAAACATACCCATCAGGGAACTTCACTTCTGAAGCCACCCAGTTGAACAACGCATAATTTTTTTCTGATGACAGACTGAATATTGAAACTGGAACTTGTCCATTGGTTTTTATATGTAGCTTACTCCTTGAGCAGATATCGGGTAAGTCCAACCTTGATTTTACGTTGTCTTTCGTCTTCCCTGGGACATTCAATATAATGTTCACAATGTTCTGAAAAAAGTTCTTCTCTATATGCATCACATCGAGGTTGTGGCGCAAAAGAAGATCTTTCCAATATGGCAATTCCCAAAATATATTCTTTTTGTGCCAATTGTGCTGAATACCATAAGAATCAGGCATATTACTGGGAACATGCCAATTCCCACCACGAGGAGCTGTTTCCAGAGCACAGTGGTAATCGATTTGCGCTTCGATTTGTTCTCCAGTTAAATATGGAGGAGGAGTGTCTCTAACAACCTTTTTGTGCCTGAACAATTTCTTGTTTCTTCGGTATGGGTGGTAAACGGGAAGAAATCAACGGTGACAATCGAACCAACTAGTCTTCCTACCATGCTTCAACGAAAACGCATCTGTCATTCCATTACAATATGGACAAGCTAATCTCCCATGTGTAGTCCACCCAGACAACATCCCATATGCAGGAAAGTCACTTATGGTCCACAAAAGCATCGCTCGCATCGTAAAGTTTGTTTTCGTTGAACAATCATATGTTTTCACCCCTGTTGACCACAAATCTTTCAACTATTTTATCAGTGGTTGTAAAAAAACGTCGAGAGAACTTTTTGGATGTTTTGGACCAGGTATTAATATGATCATGAATAGAAACTCTCGTCGCATGCACATCTCTGGTGGCAGTTTATACGGTGTAAGAAAGACCGGTCACAATGAATATTGTCTCCCAGACATTCCAAATGGACTAAATCCATCAGTTCATAATCCAAGATACACATTCCGGCTATTGCTAGCGAAATGTGGATGTACATTGTTAAAATGTTTCCAGGCTCTTGCATCTGATGGAAGAGTCATCTCTCCATCCGTCTGAGTATGCTCGGCGTGCCATCTCATCCCTCCAGCAGTCTCCTCAGATTGGTACAATCTTTTCAATTTGTCTGTGATTGGTAGGTACCACATCCTTTGGTACGGTACCCTATTACGCCCTCGACCTTGAGGTTTGAATCGTGGCTTCTTACAAAATCGACATTCTTCTAACTTTTCATCATCTCCCCAGTAAATCATGCAAACGTCTATCATCTCCGAGGGCAACCCGAGACTATATACCAATTTCTGAATCTGATAATAAGATTCAGCTGACACATTGTCTTCTGGCAAATACTCTTTAAACAAGTCTACCCATGCATCCATACAATTTTCAGGTAGATTGTGATCGGTTTTAATACTCATCATTCTAGTAGCCAACGACAATTTAGACAGACCTTCTCTACAACCACTGCAAATTGGCTCATTCGCAGCTTCTAACATTTCATAAAAAAATTTTGCATCTAAGTTAGGTTCTTCAACTTCATCATCATCATGGGTTACAAATGCATCACCTACCATATCATGAACCCTATCACAATCTACCATTTGTTCATCTTGGTGATATAGTTATTTTCATTACGCAAATGATCAACCGGTTCAACCTGAAAATTGTTATTACTACTGCTACCTTCATTCCTACAACTAGCATCGTCTTCTCCATGTTGATACCAAATATAATAATATGGCATGAAACATCTATTTATTAAATGCTTCCAAACATTTTCACGAGGGCCTAATTTTGTATTGCAACATTTCCGACAAGGACAGAACATCTTACCACTTTCCTACGTGAGTGGTGTAGAATCTGCTTGATGCATAAACATCTCTAACCCTTCGAGAAATTCTTTCGTCACCCTCCCATTATTATCTCTGTGTGAATACATCCACTTCCGCAACTCGAAAATATTTCTCGGACCGGACATTTTCTTTATGTTTGATCAAGCTTATAGCTGATTTTTTGTTGGTGTGTTTCAAATGAATCACAAATTGTGGTATTTATAGAAATTTTTGAATCTGAGCATTTACTAGGAAATTGCTAGGAAATGTAGACACAAAACACGTTTTTGATTTAAATTCGATATTTTCTATCCAGTTCCTCCTAATTTCGTAGTAACAAATCCATTCCTCCTAATTTCGTAGTAAGGCTTTACTATGACTTTACGAGGAAAGTTTGTTACTACGAGCTTACGAGGAAATGGACTTTTGCCACGTAGTTTCCTCGTAAACTTACTACGGTGTTACGAGGAAAACTGTTTCTCGTAGCTGTACGAGGACCTTACGAGAAAACAAGTTTTCCTCGTAAAACCGTAGTAAGTTCGTAGTAACTTTACGAGGAATTATTTTTCTAGTAAACTTTCCTAGTAAACTTTCCTAATAACTTCTTAGTTTTCTTATAGTGAAAAGAGTAGACATTTACGACTACAATTTGATCTCCATGATAAGCGCCATAAACCTTAATAAGTTTCCTCCCTAGTCTCATTGGCATTAGATTCAGTTGTCTCTCCTCACACAAGGAAGATAGCATCATTGTCGTAGGAATATTAGCATCATATGCCAATGAGACTACGACATATGATGTCATATGCCAATGAGGCTACGACCTCATCCTTCGGCGGCAAAGTTTCTAGGAATGTTAGCATCATATGCCAATGAGGCTATACGACATATGATGCTATACTCCTTGTGTGAGGAGAGACAACCAGAAATGACCTAGTTGTTTAAAGACTCATAAACACATGATAAATATTAGCTTAACACATGTTTATTCGTCATGTGTTTATGAGTCTTTTGGTAGTCTGAATAGTCTTCTTGTTTAGTAGACTCTATGCAAGTTCTAGCTTATTACATGCAATTCAGTTGGCTGTTTCTCAGATTAACTTGAGAACCGTTTCTCTATGCTCATAAGGCGGAATCATTCTACACCAACATGGCAGTAAAGTGTAAACTCATTTGGAGCCTAACAATTTTTATTTCATTTCTGTAGCTGTTTATAACCCTCTCGGGCACAATAGCGATCGGGACCAAACTAAGAGCATCTTCAAAAAGACACTCTATTTTAGAGTTTGCAAAACTCTATTTTTGAAGTTTTAATGTGTTCTTCTCCAAAAGCAAAACTTCAAAACTATTTTAAAACTATTTGTATTTTGCTCTATGGCCCTTATATTTGTCATAATTAATATATTCATAAATTTTTTATAAATAATTAACACATATATGAAAAAACATACAATAATATTAATTAAAAAATATTTACTTTAAAATATAAAAACTGTAAATAGAAATACATATCTAAATAATAAACTTCAAACAAAATATCACATTATCTCATAAAATTATTTCCATAGTGCTCCATCTTCAGTTACATAATACTTATTTGGATAATATTTTGGAGATTCTGAAGGTTTCAGAGAAATTTTTTCATACTATTAATATTGTTGTAATGTTTAAATTATGTAATAACTATGCTTTTCATGTACCTTTTTTTAAAAAAAATTAAGTTTTTTTTGTAATTTTCGTGAAGTCTAACTTTAGTTTTAAAATAATATAAACTTGATTTTAAATTTTTCTGTATAAAAATTAAATTTATAAAAACAAATCTGAAATATTTATAAAAAAAAAAAAAAATTGAGGATTAAAATGTTAAACAAGAAAATATTGAAAATATAAAAACAAATCTGAAATATTTATAAAATATAAAAAAAAATTGAGGATTAAAATGTTAAACAAGAAAATATTGAAAAATCATAAATATAATACATAATTATTTGTAAGGACCAAAATGCAAATAAAAAGATGAAACTTCATATTTGAAGTTTGGAAAATTGAAACTTCAAAATATGAAGTTTCACTCATCAAAACTTCAAATTTGAAGTTTCTTTTTGAAGAATCAAAAACTCTATATTTGATGTTATAGAGTGTATTTTGAAGATTCTCTAAGCCAGTTCATCTGCATCGAGAGATTCATAGTTACATCTGAATTGTCTTCTATTAGCTTAATTTATACTCGCCTTTATCCTGCTGAAATACGATGGACAGAACCAGTGTTCATACTGGCGATTGAGAGATTTCATAACACTCAGCTGAATCAAGTTTATTTTGATCAAATCTGGAAACAGTTCTGAATAAACAGCTCTTTAGTGATAAAAGAGCCAAAAACAAAATATTATCTTATAATGTAATAAAACAGTCCTTAAAGACATAAACGACACAATCGATTTGTGGAAAATTGTTCAAATAACTTAAAGACAGTCCTTATCAAAGATTCAATCCACCTGCAGGCTGCAGCCACCAACATTAGCTTAACGCTTCTTAGACACACCAACAGTCTTTCCTCTGCGGCCAGTTGTCTTGGTGTGTTGTCCACGAACACGTAGACCCCAGTAGTGTCTCAGCCCACGGTGGTTCCTAAACGCAAAGCCAACGTTTCATACAAACAGAGAGAACACACTGTAAAATTAAGTTATCCGATTGGGATCAGTGCTATGAGATCTACCTGATTTTCTTGAGACGTTCAAGGTCATCCCTGAGCTTCATGTCAAGGGCATTGGAGACAACTTGAGAGTACTTTCCATCCTTGTAGTCTTTCTGTCTGTTCAAGAACCAGTCTGGGATCTTGTACTGTTTTGGGTTGGCAACAATAGTCATGAGGTTATCAATCTCAGCTGCAGATAACTCACCAGCCCTGAAATCAGAGATCATAACAGGATGTGCACAAGACCATTAGAATACAGTACACAAGTTTTCGCTTAACATAACAAAACCCTGACTATTCTACAGTTGTCAGGTTACACTGACAATCAGACAGGGCCGCAAAGTCAGAAGAAACATAAGAAGAGTAAATGCTTCATTAGACATCAAAGTGGAAACGTAATTCATATAATTGATTAGTCAAGCAGAAATGACCTATAACTTGCAGAGAAAAATTAGACACACCGACCAATCTGGTCGATGCAAAGGATGTACACAAGAAAGACCATTAGAATACACTAAACAAGTTTTCGCTGAACATAAAAATCCCTGGCTGTTCTACAGTTCTCATGTTACAGAAGAACCATAAGAAAAGCAAATCTTTAGGCTAACAATTTATCCAAAGACAGTTAAAACAACAATGCGTAAACATAATTCATTTCATTGATATGTCAAAGCAGAAATGACATAATTCAATAAAGAAAATGATTCAAAACACATACACTAATCTGTTCGATGCAAAGAAGTACTAGTTTATATTCTAACTAACTTTCTGAAGGTTCGATATTTTGTAAGAAAACAAGACAAGAGAGATGAAACAAACCTCTTGTTCATGTCGACATCAGCTTTCTTGCAGACAATGTTGGCCAGACGCCTGCCAATACCCTTGATGGAGGTAAGGGCAAACATGATCTTTTGCTTACCATCGACGTTAGTGTTGAGCACACGCAGAATGTGCTGGAACTCCTCGTTCGCAACCAGAGACTACACAGTACCAATCAAAACATCAAAACCAGCCTCGACAGTTGACTAGTTGACATAGAAACATTCGACGGCAAAACTAATACTATTCGAGATCGATGGGAACTAACTGAGAAAGGGGAAAGGGAAAAGGAAAACGTAAAACTCTAGTTACCATTGTTCGATCTGAAGAGATGAGCCGCTGGACTGAGTACGGAAGCTGTCGCCGTTTTACAGTAGGGTTTCTTCTGTAGATGGTCGTTTATATATAATTTATATGTTACTCCTTTGATAAGCTGGACGCTCTTTTCCACATACCAATTGTAACTCAGGCCCAAGTTATTATCCTCATATAGGCCCAACCTCTATGAACCGTGTATTAGTATAAGGGCATGAATGGTTTCTTGCTACCTCCCGCAAACTCATCGTTTGCGGTTATTAGTGGTTGTTTGCATTTTACAACAATCATAGTAACGCTATAAATCGCTTCCAACTGATCCAAAACTCTAACATTCAAGTTGGAACTAACTAGCGTTTGAGGTTGCAGTTGCGAGAAATAAAAAATAATTATTTTTCTTCAAAACTACCTAAATATAAAAATAAAATTATTCATTTAAAGTTTTAAACTGAAATAATAGAAATACCAAAACATATCTACTGTATTTTTATTTATATTATAAAACTTTAAAACAAAATATTTTCTATAATTTGAAAAAAAATTAATAGTATAATTATATAATTATATAAATATATAATTTTATATTTATTATAATAGTGTGATTTTAATAATTTTATAGTTATATAAAATAGAAATATTCTTATTTATTATTTAACCACTGTTTCTTTTTGATAGTTAACCTCCTAAACCGTGCACGGAATTTTAATACTCCTTCTGATTCATGATATTTGATGTTTTACCTTAATGCACAAAAATTAAGAAAGTTATTCTTTTTTAAAAAGCACTTTTAAAATATAATTTTAAAATTATTCAATGAGTTATAAAAAATGATAAAATTAAATTGGTTAAACAATTTCCAATAAATTTAAAGATAAGCTTAAAAGCTCAAAAAATCTTATATTTTAAAAGAAACTAAAACATTCAAAACCATCATATAATAAGAAACGGAGGAAGTACTAAAAATAAGAATAAACAGTGTATTAATCTATACTATTAAAAGTGAAGGCACCCTTAAAAAATCGACTGATGGAAGTTGTGTGCACCCTCATTAATGGCATTTTGGTAATTTGTTTTTGGTCTTATATATATATATATATATATATATATATATATCAATTGTTACAAATCATATCACATATTAAATATACCTGATTTATTCTCTCTATTCCCATTAGTTACTCTAACCATATTCCATATTATATTTCATACATTTATATTATCTTATAAACTTTATATTACGGTTTTAATCTATAGATTGACTATATAAATATTTATTATAACATAAATTAATTATATGGCGTTCAGATGCTCTCATACTTATAAATGTTTACATATTTATGAAATAAATTGTAATTTTAAATCATAATATATAATTCAAAATACTGTATAATAAAATCAACAAAAAATAATATTGTTTTTATCAAATATTATATTAGTATAGATTTATCAAATAATAGTATAATTTAGATATTATATTAAATCTAATTTTTTATTCTTTTAATATATATTTTAATATTTTGCATTAATAAATTGAAGTATGTTGTAAACTCTATGAATATATGTTGTCATGAATATGTAATTCTTTTAATTTATAGTTTATAAAATAATTTTAATTAAGTTCTTATATATATATATTATTTATTGTAGTAATTTTATTATGAATAATGTATTTATAAATATTATAGTAATGGTATTTCTTATTTAATAAATCCAAATGAATTAAAATTAATTGTAGTAATATTTAAAAGTACATTCTATTATTTAAAATAAATATTAAAAGAATAAATATTTATATTTTACCGAAAAGATATTAAAAGATATTGTCAAAATGCAATATTAGAAAAGATCTTGGTAATATCTTTGATATATGATTTTTAAAATATTTCAATAATATATTAAGATTGTTATTGAATAATTACTAAATTTGTTATATGCAAGATAATTTCAAATATTTTCGTAATAACTTTTCTTCATATGTCGATATATCATCATTCTCATGATGACATTTAATGGATGAGATACGTTTTGTTAAGAAAATATTGCAAAAACTATTTTCTATAATTGTCTTCGTACTAAAACAAATGAATTGCTTCATCTATAAGTTTATAAATTAACCACAATCAATATCGTGGTTAGTTATTCTTTGTTTGGTTTCCATAAATTTCGGTAACTTACTGTAGTTGTGTGTACCATTAACTGTTAAACTTTAAACTTCTTAACTAATTCAAAATATTTTCAAGAAATAATTTTTATTCCTCGAAAGAGATATTTTTTAAAATCGTCTAAATATTCTTTCCTACATTTGCGTAACCTAAATGTATATCGTCCCTACATATTATAAATATAGCTTCTTTTAACCACTATATTCATCATTCATTGAAAAACTTAAAACAAAAATGGCGAATAATTTGCAGTTGTCGTGATATAAAACCGAGGAAGACTGCATGTCGCATCCAAGTCAAAATCTTTCATACATGGAGACATTTCATGAAAGACATAGGGGACACCATGGAACTAATCCTTTGTGATGCAAATGTAAGTTTATCGTTTTGTATAGATTTATGATTTAGATATTTTCATTTTGTAATAGTGTAACCTAAATGATAATGAGCGCGGGTCAAAACCTAAATAATAATATTCTTCCCTATATTTATGGAACAATTGTTCTATTCTTAAAACTATATTATTTTGAATCATAAATGTTAATAATTTTCTTATTGGTCAGTTTTCTCCCATTTTTATAACTTATCTCCATTGTTGTGTACATTGTTGTGTATCTATCTAACACGAGTATATTTTTATCTAGATGTTATTGGACAAGTTCAAGACTTAGGTGATCTGGAAACCATAGGGTGTACTGGTGGGAAACAAAAGAATAAGTTGAAGTTCAGTCTCGTGGAAACCATAAATTTTTTTTTTATGGTTAATAGTATAAAGTTAGTCTCCCTACCTATTATAAATTTCTCAAGCGCGGGTCAAAAAAAAATTGCTGAAACATAAATAAACTATATAATTCGATTAACATATTTATTGGATTTAACTACAAATTTTTGTAATAGAATTTTGGGTATTTTTAATAGTATTGATTTTTCAAGTTTATTATAGGTCATGGATCCATCCAATTTTGGTTTCAATCTAATATGTGTTTTAATTCTTCAAACTCTCACAACACTTAATTTTCTGATTCTCTGTTCAACCACAAACTGACTCGGTTATGCAAACTAAATGAAAAGACCCTACTAAAACGTTAAATATACATCAAATTTCGCATATAAAACTATCATATAATAGAAATCGGATCATTTTATACATTTTGTTACAACCAAAACAAAACCTGCGCTTCTCAAGCGCGGGTCAAAATCTAGTATGCTAATTAAACCCAAATTACTTGACTTTTTGGTATGTACACCCAGACAAATTTTTTTTTTTTTTTTAATTTCTAACTTACAACATTTTTATTTATTTTGGTTAATACATGTTTGTATATATGCAACTTTGTTCATATTGATTTATTATTTGTTCTATAAAAACTGGATCATTTATATATTGTATTTGTTTATAGTATCAAATGAACATGGTTATATAAATTACAACAATATATATGTTTAGAAAACTTGTTGTGTACTGTTTCAAAATTTATATCTTATAAAATCAATATGTTTCACCATTTATTTTAGGGATTTCTGTAAAAAAACCTTCAATGTTGTTTTTACAAATTAATCCATGAAATAAAAAACTCACAAGTTAATCCTCCTAAAATCAGTTAAATTGCAATATAAACTATCTGTATATTGATGATGTTCAGTCGTTTATTGTTTAATATTAACCCGGCTGAATTTGAACCTCGCACCACGACCTACCAAAACAAGCTAGCAAACCAACTTATATATAAGGACACATATTACGCACTACACTAAAAGTTGAATCTGCAGGACTTCGAACCGTGCACCAATACCAAACATAACCACAAGCAAACCATTACAGCAGTAAGCAACATTCGTTCATTAAATACACAATAACATATATATTATGTATGTAGATTAAAACTGCACCTTTTAAAGTCAATTTTAAACGAAAATGAGTAGCCTTTCAGTTGCTGCATATCGTGAATTAGGGTTCTTAGAGTGGGGAATCGTGGCTTTCAACTCAACCTTAAATTTTCAATTGATCTGAGATTCATGATATTTTAAGGCGATTTTGTCAGGTTTGTGCTCTAGTTTAAGAGAATTGAGCAAGGAAGGCACCATGGCGTTGAAGTTAGTAACCAAAAATCTTTTTTGATAGTTTTTTTTAATTGATTAGTAGATTCCTTGATTTTCTCATAGGTAAATGATTTCCTTACAGTTTTGACTTCTATTTAAGCTGTGGTGGATATTGGAGTAGCAAAGACGAATATCATGGAGGCGAAGTTCATGAAAGCGATAGACGATCAGGTGATGGTTTTACCTTGCAGTCGATTTTCATACTTGTGAAATACATAAACTATGAAGACAACATGAACCAAATATCATGGTTTCCACCTGAAACTTCTGAGAAGAAAGAAGACATAACCGACGATGTGATAATGAGCAAAGTAATTCACTACTGGATCAATAATGTTTTTTATCATCATAGAAGATGACCATTATATGAGTAGGCATCGTAATATGATAGGCTCGTTGAATGATGTTGAGGATGCATATGATATTGGGAATGACAATGCTAATGAGAATGATATGGTAAATGACTCTTCTGATAGTGATTTTGAGACTGATGAGAGAGGTGGTGTGATATAGCAGGATTATCCTTTTGGTGTTAGTGATAGTGAAGGTGGTGATTTGATAGTTGATGATAATCCAACAATATTCATGCAAGACCCGATCCCGGCCTCTCAGGCCGCGGTCAAAGCCTCACGTCGTTCAGTCCTCTTCCGGACCGAACCTCAAAAACTTTCGCCCTTTATTTATAATATCGCCCATAGGCGAGGGCCAACTTAGATCTTAGCTTAAGACTACCATAGTATTTCCTAGCTTAGATCATTTCTATTCATACGCAGCGGATTATACTATATTAACCATTTTTCTAAAACCAATCTAACACTTGTCCAATCTAATCGTCTATGCCTTGGTCAGTTGACTGAACTACCTTCCAGCTCATAGATCGATGCTTACATGGTACAAGTCATACAAGTACAAGGTTCCATTCCCCTAAACCATTCTAGCTAGATCTAATAGAAAGTAGCTAGATCATACCTTTGCCACATCCACAGAGCTTGTTAGCTCATCGGTCGAGCTGACCTAGTCAGCTCATCCTCTTAGCTGACTTACCTAGCTCATACCCCTAACTGACTTAGCTAGCTCGTCCATATCATTGAGCTCTGAGCTAGCTCAAACTGAGATAAGGCCAGCTGCCTCAGCTTGTTTAGATAGCTCATCCAGGTAGCTAAGCTAAACCACTTCTCCTAGGGTTCCATCTAATCTCTTTCAGCTGATCAAGCTACAAGATAGCTGCGCGCAGCTTCCTGTCAACTCGTCCAGCACTCTTACACCTGCATAAACACTCCCCTAGGTACTTAGTCATTCAACCAACCATCCCCACTGACCAAGTAACCTTTGGGAAGTCTTCATCAGCTATGGCAATGCATCTAGCTCCTCTCAGCTAATGCATCACCCATTCTCCTCACGCTTGTAGGATATGATATCAAGTCCCTCTCCTGGACTAACCTCTGCATCCTTTGATCAAACAGAGAAGACACCTTGGTCCATCATCCATGGATCAGGTCGTCCCCCTTTACTTATGATCAGATCACACACAGCCTTTCCTGCATAATAAACAACAAGATCCATACTTGTGGTCGCCACCCTGTACCAGCCTTACCCTCAGGTACCAGCATGACAACAAGAAAACATGCTCTAAGATCACACAAGCACAATAAATACATATCAATCCGATAACCTAGCACATGGTTCTAACAATTGCATGATTCTGAGCCTAAGGGCTAGTCCCTGCCCAAATCTGACCATTTTTCAAACGTGGTCTAAAAATTATACAAAGGCTATGATAATTCATGAAAAATCCCAACTAAGACAATGGTCAAGTCAGATTCCTCAGAACCGGTCTACCAATCTCGACCCTGACCAGCCAAACCGGCCCAAAAATAATAAAAATGGAGGTCGACCTAGACAACTCCAAATCCAATTCTGTTTGTTCCTTATAATTCATAAAACTAATGTGTGCAAAGAATTAGGGGATTTGGTCACGCGAAAACCGGCCTTGGGTAGAAAATCCTATCTCAACCAGAAACTGCCTTTAAACCGGTCAAAGGCCCTGGTTTAAGGCTCGTGTGTCCCTAACCCATGCACGGCCACAAACAGAAAGAGATGAAGAGTAGGAGATGATAGAAAAGAGGAATGGATGAAACCGGTTTCCCATCTCACCAGGAACCACACAGATCCAATCCGCACGGCCATGGGAATGGCTTTCTCAGTTCACATCACTAACCTTAGATCTTGTGCCTCCAGCATCATGTCCGGACATGATCCTCCAATGAACACCTCCATAAAGTCTTATCACATACCTCCTGTATTGATAAGATCTCTCCATGGGTCGCACCAATGGTTCCTTCCATTGATCTCCCATGAAAACCAGTTTCTGCACTGCATCCACCTTCAAAGCTGTTCATGCCTTAAGATTGAAGTCCGGCCTTCTCCCTTCTCTCCTGGGTATTTGAGTGTGTTCCCAAGATGTAGAGGAAGCCTAGGATGTGTTCATCCAGGATCAAACACCACCACAGGGTCGTTCATAACTTCCTTTCCACTCCCATGAAACTGCCTTTCTACACACATCCGCCCTTAAGACTGTCTTGGCCTTTGGGAATGAATTCCGGTCATATCCCTTCTTTCCTCACCATTTTAGTGTGTTCTCAGGCTCTAGAGAAGGCTTGGGGTGTTGGCAACAAAGATCAAAACCGTGCAGAGAGTCGTTCTCAACTTCCCTCTTGATCTTCCCTAAAACTGCCTCTTTGTGGCCTTCACATCACCATGGATCTTGGATTGGGTATCCGACCAACTCTCTGTATTTTCTCTGTATTTCTTTGTGTTTCAGGGTGTAGGAGGAAGCCCTGGCGTGCCTGCAAATGCACGGACTTGCCTTCTGTTGACATGAAGGAATTACTAAGATAAGAAGAGATGACCATTGGTACGAGCGTGACCATGAAGAGCTTGACCATATGGTCAACTACAAATAAGATGACCATTGGTGCAAGCGTGACCATGAAGAGCTTGACCATATGGTCAACTACAAATAAGATGACCATTGGTGCAAGCGTGACCATGAAGAGTTTGACCATATGGTCAACCTCAAATACGATGACCATGGGTGCAAAGCGTGACCATGAAGAGCTTGACCATATGGTCAACTACAAATAAGATGACCATTGGTGCAAGCGTGACCATGAAGAGCTTGACCATATGGTCAACTACAAATAAGATGACCATTGGTGCAAGCGTGACCATGAAGAGCTTGACCATATGGTCAACCTCAAATACGATGACCATGGGTGCAAAGCGTGACCATGAAGAGC
>CAKOAT010217376.1:695828-724739 GCA_932364175.1 Eruca vesicaria subsp. sativa | reverse complement strand
AGGAAAATATTATTTTCCTCGTAAGAGCCTCGTAAATTTACTTCCACTTTACGAGGAAACGCTTTTCTCGTAAGTTTACGAGAACCTTACGAGGAAAAGATGTTTCCTCGTAAAGTCGAAGTAAACTAGTAGTATTTTTACGAGGAAATGTTTTCCTAGTAAATTTTCCTAGTAATGGCTTAGTTTTCTTGTAGTGAATCCAGTAGACGTTAGTACATACTTTCAGTATTATATACTTAAGTAAGTACTGTTTCGACCAAAAACATAAGTAAACGATTTAAGCAAGTAGTACAATTTAACCAATTACCACCTTTTTCATTTGTGATCAATTTTTAAAGAAATCACAACGCCTTTATTAGCACGATATATTTTTCTAAACAGTATACTACCGACGTGTTTACACATTATTACGAAATTATGTAGCGTTAAAAACATAAAATATGTTTTTTGGAACAGAAAACATATAAAATGTTATTTATTTGCTTATTGGTTGATTCTATGAGAGATAGAAAGACTGAAGAGGCTAAGGAGAACAGGTCGGTTGTAAATTTCGTTTAAAAGAAAGCTTTTAGTTCTTGCAGTGAGTGGTGTCTTCCTCTTGATCTTCGCATCTCCTTTCATCCTTGCACGTTTCTTATATAGAGAAACTAAAATATAAAAACAAATTAAAGTTTAAAAATAAACGGAATTTTGAGTATCCCATACTTCTTAACAAATTATATATAAACTCAAATTAAAATATATAGTATTAAAGCCCTTTCTCAAAAAAAAAAAAATATATATATATATATACTACTAGAATCACTCGATTATAGAATTATCCTTTAAATGTTGTTTCCACAATTATCTATACTTTAGGTGTTTATATCTGAATGTGAATGTGAATGTGAATGTGTCAGTGTGAAGAGAAAAATGTTAATAAGTAATGTTAATACATTAAACTCATGGATAATGAAGTACGATATCTATATTATTATTTGCGAAGTGATTTTTCGCAACGGAACTCCTACGTTAAAAGTTAGAGTGGTTAATATCGTTTATACGCTTAATGAATAAAATATATAAATCAGCCAAAAATAAAAAAAACGAATTTATATTTATTTGATTAGATAAATGATTTAAATTAATAATAATGATAAAAATTATCCATAATCTAAATATATATTTAAAAATAAAATAAAAAAGATAATTCCTATATATATTGTGTTCTTATCAGAAAAATATATTTAATTAATATATAATCAACCATAAATTAGAAACAAATTTCACTGATTTGATGACTATTATTATCTAAAAATAGTTGATATTAATAAACTTAAACTAAAACTGAACTAATATATAAATAACAATAAATTAATTATATTTAAATAAGTGAATTTGCTGATTTATCATATTCTCCATAATTTTATGTAATTATACTTATTTATCATGTTTTTATGATTTTGACTAATAATTAATTATTACCCTTAATTAATGACTAAATAAAATTATAATTATATAATTATGAACCGTATATTAATTACATTTACTACCCTTAATGACAATACAAACATAATCTTAATGACTAATTGGATTTATTACTATATAATGACTAATTAGATCTATTACTATATAATAATTAGAAACAAATCTTATTTGTCATGTTTCTTATGATTTGATGATTATCATTATCTAGACTAATGATTATGATAAATATAATTATTCATTATATAGTAATAAATCTAATTAGTCATTAAGTTTATGTTTGCTTCGCCATTAAGGATAGTAAATCTAATTGTCTTGTTCTTATGATTTTTACTACCGCTAATGACAAAACAAACATAAACTTAATGACTAATTAGATTTATTACTATATAATGATTAATAGTTATTACTATTTGACCAAAAAAATTTTTATTACTAACTAATAATTAAAATTTTCAGTATGTAATTAAATATAAGTAAAAACCGAATTTCAATGATTTTAGATTTATCTTTATATAAAAATATTTTATATTGGATTATAAAATCTTTATTAACCTTGAAATATAATTATATTTTTAATAATATATCATTAATTATAAATTAAAAATAAATTTCATTTATTTGATAATCATCCTTATTTTTTTTTATATTATGTCTTTATAAACATTGAAAAATAATTATATTTAAAATAATTATATTTGTTAATATAATTAATTCTAAATTAAAAATGAATTTCATGAATTTGATAATTATCATTATCTAATTTTTATATTGTGTTATAAGTCTTTATTAACCTTAAAAAATAAATATATTTGTTAATATATATTTAATTATGAAAAAAATAATTTGCAAAGAATCTATGTATAGATAGTTTACATTACTAAAGATAATTTTATTATACTTTTTGTTATGTCTAAAATTGATATTAATTTATTACTAAATATTTTAAATTTATGAGTATTTTCACATTTAATTTGTGTAATGACAATTATTTATATGATGATGAAAAATTTTATATATAGAAAAAATTTGTTTAGATTATTATTAAATATTTTGAGTGTATGAACAATAATTTATTATAATTTACTTAAATTGATTATATTTGTTTATAGATATTAGAAAATTATTAAGCCCGCAAATGTGGGCAAAACACCTAGTTTAAGAATATATGCATTTATCAAGATTTTTGTGAATAATATATCATATTAAGAATCCACTCAAACCGGGACATGGTCTAATGTTTATATATATTAATATGAATCACAAGATATATACCAACAAGAAATTAATTCCAATGCTGTAAAGCTTTTTAATCCCAATTATATATATATACTTGAAATTTAGAGTATATATATATAGGACCATAAAATCAGATCATGAGCCTCCTATTTTTGAAAGATTGTTATCCCAACTATACTTGAACTTCCAAGGAGTTGCACCATTGATAGATTGATAAATGCCATCTCCCCTCACTGACCATCTTATCCAAGCGTTATCGTCATGATACTGCCTACTTTCGAACGCGACTATCACCTGAAAATGCTCCAGACGAGGACCTTGCCATATGTTGCACCAAAATAGTGTTGTACCAAATATATTATCGCTAAATCCGACTTTGTACACTCCTCCGTATTTCCTCACGTGCCACCCCATATCGTTGTTTTTGGATTTGCAGTGGACTTTCATTGGGGATCCATGACGCACCTGGTTATAGATAAAGAACGAACCTCCTATCGCTTGTTCGGTGTGTATGCTTAAGAGGATCAGGATTACTACTGTAAGACGAAACATTGTTAGTTCTTGTGGTTGTTGATTCTTTTAGTAATGAATGTTCTCAAGTATTTATACACGTTTTGCCGTTTTGATTATTTGGTTTGAAAGGCTACGCGTAAAAGTCTCTCTGTTTTAAGAAAATTTATCTTCTGTTTTAACTGTGTTTTTTTCGGTTACTGTACCAAAGAAGAAGAAAAACAGCTATCAGCTTTTAAATGCTCATCAAGGTAATGTATCTGAATGTAACGGCCAATAGATATCGAATGAGCCTTCGTATCTGTTGTTGTGTCGCGTATCGGATAGAGTTAGCTAAATTTTGTATGACATGGCTCAGTTTATTGGATGATTTTGGATAACTAATTTGCCTGGCATATAGCAGGGTTTTTTTTTTTGTAATTGAATAATGCATTAAAATTAAAATAGGACATGGGCCAATGGCCCAAACTCGGAGTTCAACCAGAATTGAGAAAGGTCTGAAGGACCTGATTAACTAAACCGTCGGCTACAACATTGCCAGAACGGTGAATATGCAAAAAGGAAATAAATGAAAACTCAGAAGAGATTGATCTGATGTCTTTAACGATGTCGATGATTTCCTTGAACTGGGTTTTGTCAGAGATTGCTCTGATGAGCATTAGTGAATCGGAGTAGACTTTTAAGGTGGAGAAATCCCAGGTGAGAACCTTACAAAGGATTGCTCACATCACTTTAGCTTCCGCTACAAGGGGAAAGAGACAAAGTTTTCCACCACCGATCCACTGATCGGAGAGTCCAGGCTTGTTTTGGAGAAGATCCATCCCAAACCTGCGATCCAGATGAGTCTATCAAACTTTTTAGAAAACCATTCCTTTTTTTTAATCAAATGTCTACATGATTAAACCATGTTTTGTTCGATGGAAGAAATATATCAAAAAACAATGCTAACTGCCACTGGCTATGTATGGTTTACATGAAAAAAGCTATGCATTGATTCTAGCCTCATTTGCTAATGAGAAAACCATATATTCTCTTTTTTTTCTTCTTCTTTGGAACACTACTTAATTTCGTTTAAACTTAACTTTTTGGACACATCACGAGAGAATTATCCATCTTCTTTACCATAAGCATAAATTACAATAGAGAAGATGTTTTACTGGAAAAAAAACTGATCAAAGTTCATAAATGCATGAGAGCGTTTTCATAAGCATTAATTTGTTTCAAATTAATCAATTTCAAAATATAGAAATATGTTTTACTGGAAAAAAATGATCAAAGTTATTTATTAAAAAATATTCCTTCCGTTTCACTTTCGTTGCCATTTTGAATTTTTGTACACATGTTAAAAAAATATTTAATTTCATATACTTTCAAGATAAAAACACATTTACCTATACATCTAAACATTTTTCAACAAATACAAAAATAGAATAATAAATTAATAACTTTTGTATTAAAATTATAAAACAATATTTATTTAAAATAAGAAATTTACTCTACAACGATAAGTAAATTGAGACGAAGGGATACATTTATCAAACCTTCCAAGAGTATATACATTTATCAAGGTCTGATTCTTACATATTCCGTGAATGGATCATAATACCAATATTACAGTAATACACAACTAGTTGAGACATATATATTAAATACAGAACACACACATATATATATAGTATATATGAACATATAAGGAGATCATGATGAGAACCTTATTTTAAAGTTTACCATACCAATGATACTTGAATTTCCAAGGCGTTGCACCATTGATAGATTGATAAATACCATCTCCCCTTATCGACCATCTTATCCAATTCTGTCTGTGTTCATACTGCTTACCTTCGTACGCGACGAAAGAAGCATTCTTACTGAAATTAGGACCTGACCAGATGTTGCACCAATAAAGTGTTTTATCAAGTATATGATCCTTGAAATTAAAACCGTACTCTCCTCCGTATTTCCTCACATGCCAACCCATATCGTTGTCTCCTGATTTGCAATGAACTTTCATTAGGACCCCGTGGCGTACGTTGTTATAGAGAAAGAACGACCCTCCATTCGCTTGTTCTGCGTATACACTCAAAAGGATCAGGATTATTGTAAAACGAAACATATTTTTTTTTGTTTTCTTTTTGTTTTTTTGTTTGTTTTAGTAATGGGTGTTTCTAAGTATTTATATACGTTTTGATCGATGCCAAAAAAATATATATACGACGTTTTGATCATTGTTTTAAAAGGCTGCGAGTAAAAGTCTCTTCTATTTTAAATATGCTTGTGTTGGATTTGCATTTTACCATTAAAAATAAAGAAATTAATCAGACAATGATTCTTGAAGACTTCAAGAGGTACATTCAGAGATTTAGCGGTTCTGTTTTCTCTAGCTTCCCCCCATGCATCGTAAAATCAAACACTTGGTGTTGCTTGAAATTAGGTCCTTTGCAGAGTCAGCAATATTGGTTCAATAAATGTACCAATAATATGAAATGGTTTGGCCAATTTCTTTATGTTCCTTATGTGTTATTGTTTATGCAAACCAACATTATATCAAGCATAAATGTGCTACTAGCTAGGTGAATATTTTGATACAAACGTTTAAAAAAAATTGATACAACCAACTACAAAAGTGATAATCTTATTATATAAAGATGCTTTAATAGAATAATATTTGTCATGTTAAAGAGGTTGACCATTGATCCACCTTTGGAACATGATATAACTCTCCTCTGGTTTATACTCTGGAGTGTGTCCCCCTCCCTACAATCAAACCCACAAACTCAATTAAGAAACATATAAGTGCAAACCGCTTTCAAAATGTTTGAGTGGAAACAAATAAAAGACTTGCTTTGATAGTAGCAAATGTCATCTTATTGGCATAACTCCTCGTGTATCTGTCAAAATCAGTGTGAATCTAATGAACTCATTTGATAACATAATGAAAATAACAAGAGAAATCATCAATAAAACAAAAGGTTATATACCCAGCGATTTGATCGCCTATCATCCAAGGTCTCCAATCATCAATGACAGGATAGTTAAGAGACCTAATCCAGGCTTGAGTTCCAAGGAAAGGCATATACATGTCATGATCACCACTGTTCACCAAAAATAAACTCACAGAATGTAGAAAATGTCTTGTCTTGAACAAAGCCGGTTTTGAGATTTTGGGATCTATAGATGATTTAGTAAATGTTTATATATTTTTTTTTTTAATTTTGAAAGTTTATATTTATAAAAAAAAAATTCTAAGCTTTTGAAGGCTATAGGCTAATGTTTCATTGGCCTATTCTCATGACCAGTCCTGGTCTTGAATCTTGTACTACTACTTCAAAAGGCAATAGGCTATTCTGACCTGAAGATGAGAGAAGGATAGCCACTGATGCTGTTGTTCATATGGTAAGGCACACTGCTTTTAATGTCATTAGTGTAAGGCATGTCCCAGTAACAACGTACCCATTCCTCTTTACTCTCCTGCAACCATACATCCTCGTTAATTACCAAAAGATAATGGATTTTAACTTTTGGCATATGCAATACCTTAGCGATTTGAAGAGCCCTGCGCACGCTCTCATCATTGGCCCAGTAGGTAGTTAACACGTACCGATAAGTCTGCAAATTTAAACATACATAGTTTTGTTCTCAGTGATTTAGTGTTAAGAGAAGGCAAGATGAATTACTTACATAGCAATCAGGAGACGTATCTTTAGATTCTTCACATAATGGCGTTAAGATAAATGCGAAGTATAATCCATCAATGCACTATAGAGATCACCACAAAAATCCGAACAAGTGATAAGTTATGACTAGGAGACATAGTAATATGATGAGTGTATGTTAATGTGACCTTATGATATTCTTCAACGAGTTTTAAGCATTCCGTGTTACTTGGATCAACAGTTTCATATTCACCTTTGCAGATTCTCTTCATCGACTGTTTACAAAAAAAAAAGAGTTTTGAATTGCTTTGGTATTTACTTTTAAACAACGTATGTCATGTATGTTTGGTACCTCGTAGAGTTCATCAGAGATCAGTGCCATTCCATGAGCATAAGGGACGCGATAGTTATAATCAATTTCAGTTTCTGTTAGCGGGTTTCCAAGCACATAGCCCTTAAGGTTTATCGGAGGCTTGCAGCATAAGTAATTTCCTGCGTTCTGCACTATTTATAAAATTGCAAAAAACAATTGACTTAAAAGTAGTAAATGAAGAAGAAACAAAAAAACATTATACCGTTTGAGATTTCTTGAACGAGTGCAGGAACAACCATACCGGAGTAAGAATCTCCACTGACATAGAAAGGGTTGGTGAAAAACTCTTGATGCTTGCCTAGCCACTGCACAACACCCCCCAAGCAATACAACAGGCTCATGAATAAGAATGTTAAATAGTCAGTCCAAACTCAAATATGACAATATTGGAATATAACCAAACTCAAATAAGAGATTGTTAGAGCATTATGCTTTCAGTTATCCAATCAACATTTGCCAAAGAAGTATTTAGAAAAATATTTATTAAATGTAAATGCTCTCGAAATGTTCTTTACTCAATGCTCTCATATAGAGTTTCTGGGAGAGCATTTACAAATAAAATATATAAAACTTTAAAATAAATAGATAAATAATTTATTTTCATTTAATAATATAAAATAATATTTTTATAATAAAAAAATATATTTATCTTTTAAAACATAAAAATTATAATTAAATATTTTAAAACTTTTACAAAAAAATATTTCACATTTAAAATATAATATAATTTATATAATTATAGATATCCTTCATTATTTTTAATAACAAACATAACATATATATATTTATATATTATAGATATAATCATATTATTTAGACACTAATAATTAAATTACATAAAATATATTAATTTTATGATAATTTTATATATGATTTATTTATTGCTCTACTAATCACCTTGTGAAGAAACTCGTGGATCAGCTTGACTCCTCCAGAATCACTTGGTTTATTAGCAAGCTGAGTTCTTGAGTAGGAGAAGCCAGTTCCAACAGGCTGATCCAGATATATTATACTCGAAATCTGAAACACAACTTAACAAAGTTCATTCATAAAGAAATGAGGCTTGTAATCTATCATATATATATGCACAACCCTTTCACCTTGGTCCATGAATATGTAGTAGAGACCAAGGAAGGAAGAGTTCCATTATAAACCTCAAGCTTCACAGTCAAAGGCCCTGCTTGATTCAAAACAAGTCAGAAAGCAGAAACACAAACGTAACCAATGAGTTTTTAAGATAATTAATTTTACCATTCTCGTAAAGAAGACCAGAGATAGAAGAGCAACCAGGTCCTCCACTTAACCAGATAAGGAGAGGGTCTTCTTCTGGATTCCTCTCAGACTTGATGAAGTAGTAGAACAGTTGCACTTGCTCTTCTTCACCAACACCAATATACCTTTTTTTAAAATCACATACATAATTAACTCTCCACAACTCAGAACAAACATGTCTATATATAGTAGAGTTTTTTTCTTTTCAAGAGAGTAAAAAAAAAGAAGAACCCGGTTTCGAGCTCAAAAGGAAGTGGACCGTCAAAACCAGGAAGATGGTTGATGATGTTGGCAGAATCAGCATCATTATGACACATGATAAGAAGAAGCAGCAAGAACTTGGGAACAGATAATGAAACGTAGTCTTTAGCCATTGGTGTTATGATAAGTAGTATTAAGGACAGTAACTGAATCATTTAATAGTATAAACACACACACACACAAAAGGCGTGGCGTAAGGCACTTTTCTCCTCCTCACTATATATCTCCATCTTTGAATATTTTGACTGCTTCTTCGAAGCTGTCACGTTTTATTTTCTTAAAAGTCGTTGTGATGCAAAAATGCATATATAATAATTATGTGATAGACCTCTCAGGTAAGCTAATTTTAGATAATATTGGTAAATGATTGGCGCGCACGGTTCCCTGAGACTCAGTTTTATAATTATGTGATTAGCGGAAACAAAAGAAGATTGAAGAAGATAAGAGACGAGTGACCTTGGTAACACACAGTGGTCCAAGAATTATCAATCAAGTGGCCCACCATACCATGGAATACTTGGTCTTAATTTCAAGTTAAAATTCTATACTTAATATTTTCTAGTATAGAAATGAATCTAACAAAAGCTTTTTTTTAGAAACCATATACATTCGTATTATGTTAAACAAACATATAAACATCATCACAAAGACTTAACTGAGTTCAACAGTACTAAATCCCCATTCCAACTGTTCCATTGTCACTTATAGTAGCAAGATCACTCGCTAGCTCTCAGTGAAGCCAAAAACACACACCTACACAGATATATACAGTTTCTAAATTTGTGGTGATTATAGCAAAAAGCAGAACTGAGCAAGAGAGAAGCTGGACCTTTTATTGTTGGCTTCGTCATTTATTTGCAATGAGTTACCGTCTGAACTCTCTGAAGCTGAAAACAGAACGGTCATAGGGTAAAGGTGTTAAGAGGTTCCTATGTTGGACAATGATAACTAAAAAAGCTACCATTCTAATCTTAGCCGTTGCTTTCTCTTACCACTCTTATGACCCTCTCCCTTTGGATGAAAGGTTTCGCAAGCCCCACCAGAAGCTTTTGCACGATCCTGAAAGTTAGAACAAAGCAGAAAAAAAAAGGTTTGAACAATGTACTCGTATGGTGCTAATGTCCTCTTATAGAGGTTCACAAAAAAAGCCAATTCTCATATAATACCTTGTCTTCTGATGCGTCGTGGTGCATACATGGAATCTTTTGTGGCTGGAAAGAAAAGTTTACAGCCTCTCAACTACGTAAAACAGTTTAGATAATAAAAACTCACATACAAATTAACAGACCTCAAGCGGCAGTTTCCTGGCCATGAGTACCCCATTCTTGCAACTAAGTTCGTGTTGAAGTGCCTTCAGATGAAATACACAGAAAATTCCAGCTGAAGAACTTATAGTTAATGATTAAACAACAGTCCTGTGTTTGAGCAACTTTGGTTCCAGACTAAAAACATACTTGGTCTTTGCTTGTTCTGATCTCCTGCCAGGAAACAATAATAAAAAAGGGAATCACATTGTAACCAAAGAGTTCCCCAAATCATATATCCAAACGAATCATTCAAAAAAAAAAGAGAGATGTACAGCCAAAATACGAGTGCAGAAACATGACTCAAATGCAATTCTTGAAGGTTTACAAGATTCTCTATCCCTCTAAAGGATTAAGAGAATGGATTTGAATGTGAGCCATTTTGTTTCTTTTACAACTCTCCATTGATAATGGCGACAAATATATATTGGCTTCACTGTATGATCCTCCGTAGTTGCAAGTGCAACTATTACACGTTCGAAAATAAAATTTTTGTTTCTTAAAACTCAGGTGTACAACATTTGTAGGGTTTAGCCGTTTAGGTTTACGGTTAAAACCGAAAACCAAAACGGGACTGATCAGAAATAACCGGACACGGTTTGGTTTTGGGCATATTTCAAACATTCTTACCGGGTCCGATTAATGATAATTAGTTTTAATGGGCTTTTGAGATCAAAATTTATGAAAACAGTAAGATGAAGAAAGAAGAACCAAGGAAGATTGTGACGTCGGTTACAAACAAGTTGACTGATGTGGATGTCTTGTTCATCAAGTATTTCATAGTGTCCCGTACTGATTTATAAATTAATTAAGTGAAATTTCATTTTCAAATCACAGGAAATATCCAAGAACTTGGGTTTGTACAACTAGCAAGAATGGATCGAACAGTCTCGAACCTAGTTTTTTTTATAAGAAGATAACTTTATTTCCATTAAAGTCAACGTTTTCTCATTAGATCCACAAGAACTCTTTGTAAAATCATTACTCTCTAACTCGTAGAATCTCTGTGATCTATTGATCTTCTCGTAATGGATCTTTACCTTCTCCTAATTGTGATAGTTGCTACGCTTTTGTGTAGTAGTATAATCTTTTCTTTTGTTTATGGAAAGTTCAGATTCCAAGAAAACAGAATAATTGCTTCATCTCCTTCTTCATCATCTCCCATGTCGTCTTTGCCTATACACGATGTCTTCCCTAGCTTCCACGGAGCAGATGTCCGTAATTCCTTTCTCAGTCATCTTGTCAAGGAGTTTGGGAGCAAAGGAATCAACTTGTTCATTGATAACGAGATCACTAGAGGAGAGTTTATCGGTCCTGAGCTCAAGAAGGCAATCCAAGGATCAAGAATCGCAATCGTGTTGCTCTCCAAGAGATACGCTTCTTCCTCTTGGTGTCTCGACGAGTTAGTGGAGATTATTAAGTGTAAGGAAGAGTTAGGTCAAACGGTGATGCCCGTTTTCTATAAAGTGGATCCAACTGATGTCAAGAAGCAGGCCGGTGAGTTTGGGAAGGTCTTTAAAGAAACTTGTAAAGGTAAAAGAAACGAGGTTACTAGGAAATGGAGTCAAGCTCTAGCAAAAGTGGCCACACTCGCTGGTTACCATTCAAAGAACTGGTTCGTCCTCTTGTTCATAAGCTTTCCAAACACAAATCAAACTATCATGGGATAAATGTATACTAACCCTAACATTTTATATACTATTACTTAAGCCGAGATACTTTTATTCCTAATAAAACTATGAATATATATTTTGAAACAATTTTAATTGACTTTTGACATATTTTTGAATATTGTTGTATAAAGGGATAATGAGGCAAAAATGATTGAACATGTTGCTACCGAAGTCTCAAACAAGTTGTTTAACTCCACGCCTCCAAGAGATTTGGACGAATTCATAGGGATGGAAGCTCACATGAACAAGATTTCGTGGGTTTTACGCACAGATTTGGATGAAGTGAGGATGATAGGGATTTGGGGGCCGGCTGGGATTGGGAAGACCACCATTGCTAGGTGTTTGTTCTATCAATTATCCCATACTTTTCAACACAGTGTCTTTCTGATGAATGTTAAAGCAATGTGTACGCCACCGGTTTGTTCAGACGACTACATTGTGAAGTTGCATTTGCAGCAAAAGCTTTTGTCTCAACTACTCAACCAGAAGGAGGAAGATCTCAAGATTTCTCACTTGGGAGTTGCACAAGAAAGACTGAAAGACAAGAAAGTTATTGCTGTTCTTGATAACGTTGATGCGTTAGTACAACTAGAAGCCATGGCCAAAGAAACTCGGTGGTTTGGTCATGGAAGTCGGATTATCGTCACAACGCAAGATCGAAAGATTCTCAAGGCACATGGGATCACTGATATTTACAAGGTTGATTTTCCATCAACTTGTGAGGCTAAACAAATGTTTTGTATGTATGCTTTTGGTCAAAAGTACCCTAAAGATGGTTTTGAGAAGCTTGTACGGGTAGTTACATATCTTGCCGGTAAACTCCCTTTGGGACTAAGGGTTATGGGATCTCATTTTCGTGGAATAGGCCTGTTCGTTCATCACCGCTGCGTCCAGCGGCAGCGTCCGATAATTAAGCCTTTCATCACCGCAGCATACAACGCTGCTGAAGCACCATCCACTTGTTTTCCAGTCACTGCGGCAGCTATCGACAAACGAAACGGACGCGGAAAATTTTAGCGTCACTGGCGTCTGGTTATTTATGTGTCCAGCATTCAATCGGCNCATCACCGCTGCGTCCAGCGGCAGCGTCCGATAATTAAGCCTTTCATCACCGCAGCATACAACGCTGCTGAAGCACCATCCACTTGTTTTCCAGTCACTGCGGCAGCTATCGACAAACGAAACGGACGCGGAAAATTTTAGCGTCACTGGCGTCTGGTTATTTATGTGTCCAGCATTCAATCGGCGTTGTTTTAACTTTTAGTTCTGATTTCTTTTTGTCTTTGTTTCCCTACTTTTCTGAACGCTGCGGCTGGAAGTAGAGGTGATGAAACGAACAGGCCTAATGTCAAAGCAGGAGTGGGAAAATGAACTACCAGAGCTATTGATGTGCCTTGATGGAGAAATTGAGAGCATTTTGATGTTCGGTTATAACGCACTATCTCATGTAAATAAAGATTTGTTTCTTCATATAGCATGCATTTTCAACTTTGGAGAGATAGAGAAAGTGGTGGAGCATCTTTCAAATATATTTCCTGATGTGAGACGACGGCTTAACGTCTTAGCTGACAAGTCTCTCATATCTTTAGAATTTGGATGCGTGATTATGAATGATTTGCTAGTTCAACTGGGTAGAGATATTGTCCGTAAACAGTCTAGTGAGCCTGGACAACGCCAATTTCTGGTCGATAGACGAGAGATTTTTGAAGTATTGACTGATGATGCAGCGGTAAGTTTTGCTATTAGTGTTTTATTGCTCGTTACAAACTGAGATCTGTTTGATAAACTGTAATCATCTCTACCTTATTTTTGGCTTTGTTTTCAGGGTAGTAGAAGTGTTATTGGCATAAAGTACAGGGGAGGCGGAATAAATGTGAGTGAGAGAGCCTTTGAAGTAATGTCTAATCTCCAGTTCTTAAGATTAGATCCAGATGCATTTCATCTATTTGGTGGACGAAGCTATTTACCTCCTAAACTTAAATTACTAGAATGGAGCCATTTTCCGATGACATGTTTGGATTGCATTCCCAACCCAGAGCTCCTCGTGGAACTAATCATAGTTTGGAGCAAACTTGAGAAGTTGTGGGAAGGAACTAAAGTAGGTAACATAATATGTTTTTAACCAAGTTGTTATCATTATTATTGATCAGATTTGTAATGTTATGTAATTTGAAAAAAAAAAAGACTATAGAATAATAGCATGTAACAAATGTGTTCTTGTTGATTTTGTCTGTCAGCCGCTTAGAAATCTCAAGTGGGTGGATTTGGAGGATTCAAAAAATTTGAAGGATGTTTCTAGTCTCACAACTGCCACCAGTCTACATAAATTAAATCTCAAAGGATGTTCAAGTTTGGTGGAGCTCCCTTCCTCTTTTGGGAATGCTAGTAATCTCCAGTTTCTGTCTCTTAGGGGTTGTTCAAGTTTAGTGAAACTTCCATCTTCTATTGGGAATGTCATTCATCTCAAGAAGTTGGAACTCAGTTACTGTTCAAGTTTGGTAGAGCTCCCTTCCTCTATTGGGAATGCCATAAGAAACCTCAAGGAATTGGATTTTACTGATTGCTCAAGTTTAGTGGGAGTCCCTTCCTCTATTGGAAACGCCACTAATCTCAAGAGTTTGTCTTTTATCAGATGCTCAAGTCTCGTGGAGCTTCCTGCCTCTATTGGAAACCTCCATAACCTATCAATGATAGACGCAGAAGATTGTGAGTCTCTGGAGAGACTAGACTGCTCTTTTCTTAATCAAAAGATTGATCTCAACTTCGGCAACTGCTTCAATCTGAATAAAGAAGCGAGAGATGTCATCATCAATACATCGACTAATTATTATGTTACGATCTTACCCGGTAAAGAAATGCCCAACTACTTCAATTATCAAGCTAATGGAGGTTCCCTAGTAATGAAGCTGAACGAGAGGCCTTCACCTTCATCAAAGATATGGAAGGCTTGCATTTTGCTGGTCTGTAAGGATGAGGCTGAAGTTGCTAAAGGAAAAATGGTGCACGTACATCATGGGATCAAACATAATAGACTTGATGTAACGTGCAGTCCAAGTTACTACACTCTGAATTGCCTTTTAACTGAACATCTGTACATCTTTGAATTCAAAGCAGACGTGACTTCAGACGAACTTTTCTTTGAATTTAGAGTCGACAGAGACGAATGGATGATAAAAGAATGTGGAGTGCATTACCTTTAATACCAGTTGATGGGTTGATACATGTAACGTTGTGTTTTTAGTTGTGTATAATTATAAATCATCCTGTTTGTTGTGGTGGGGTTATGAACAGTTACTTATACCCTATGAATGAAGAATAAATGAGGAACCAATTATCTCAAGAACATGGGACATGTTACATTTAATTCAAAATTAACACTTACAAATCTCAGATACTTTGGAACATAAATGTATTAGGATTGAACAATGGCTGAGAATAGAGTTTCTTGTGGCAACTCAGCTTTTGTACCTCTATCATTACCCCCCGGCACGGTTCAAATAGAGCTTGTCCTGCAAGCTCTAGCTTCACCTCAAGCTCTGGATGCTCCATCATTTCCCGAATGTCAAACTCGGACACTGTGATTAACTAATTAGAAAGTCTGTGCTCTTTGCTCTCTGAGTAACATTCTGATACACACGGGATAGCCAAACGACTGTAATTGATTTCTCATGCTTGCACCTTTGTATTTGAACATACGAGACTTGTAAAACTCTCTCGCAGCCTCTGTTGATTCTTCTTGACCAGAATGATTATACCGTCGTTATTACCAAGCGAAAAAAATGATCCCAGATTCCTGTGTAGCAGCAGTGACTGCTAATGGGTCAATTTGGGTTGGGTCATGACCCATTTTGACACCGCTAAGCAGCACCAATTGTATTTTTTCACAATAAGACCATTTTCCAAACTGCAGCAGCCAAATACAGTCTGAGTTATCTGTTTCAAAACAACAATCTGCAACCAGAAATACTCTTGTGCATGCTGCTGCTTCCAAAATAAACCACCAACTGCATTTGTTAAATCTTCTTGTCTTTGAAAAGAAAGAACATACTATCTCTGCAGTCTCTTTCCTGCATGAATGATATATACGCTTGCCGGCTTCAATATAAAGGGATTTATCTCCAACAATAGTCATCTTTTGGATTTTTTAAGTTAAAAGTCATAATAAAGTCTCAGAAAAATATGGAAGCTAGAACAAAAACAAAATTTTGACAAAACTAAAGAGCAAGTAAGAGAAAAAAAGTTCCGGGAATCCTCGAGTTTCTTTTAAAAAAGGAAAATTACTCATCCATGTATTCTTCTTCATCATTGCCTTCTTCCTCTTCTTCACTAAGCTCAAGCTCAGCAAGCAACTCTTCAATAGGCACAGTCGGTGCACCTTCTCCATCTGTCATTGAAGCAGTCTCAGACTCCTCTTGATAATCTTTGTTCTTGTACAATGATATGTTAAACCTCAGCTCAGGGTTCTCTTCAAGATCTCTCAAAAACTCTTCATATTCATTCTCCATTTTCTCTTGATCAACTCTGCCTCCTCCTCCTCCTCCTCTTGACTCATCCATCTCCATTGGAAGCTTCTTAGTCGTAAACACACGAGGTTTCCCCTTCTTCCTCACCCTCTCCTTGTCATAACATTTCTTGATAAGCACCACTTCAGGAAGCCCCCCACTCAAACGACACTTTTCCATCTCATCATCGTTAACATTTGCACCATATACATCATACCCTAAAGCTTCATCTCCTGGTTTCAGGATATGTCCTAGATGAGTTTGGACATAACACATCTTGTCATTGTTCCCTATGTCTGACTCACGTGTAATTTGGACATATGACAAAGCATACTTTTCCCCGCAAACAGGTGGTTCTTCCACATCAAACACTAAGTACTTCACAAGCTGTCTGCTGGTGAGAGCAGATCGAAACCCGGATCTCCAGTACTGTCTAGCGTCCAAGAACGCACACCTCAAGGTTCTAGGATCAAGCAGCGTGATGTTGTCGGAAACTCTCGTGCACACCACAAGCGGACCAAGGCTTCCTAACTCTTTAGCAACGTTGGAAGGCAAGAAGATAAGATCCTCACGGCAAATAGGAGAGATCTTAACAGAGTAAGTGTACTTGTAGTTGTACAAGCTGCTCTTAACATCATGAGACACTAATTGCTTGTCCTGACGATACTCAATGGGAACAACTTTTTTCAAAAACTCAACAAAGCTATTAGCATGACTTTTATTCCCAAAGAAGAAATCAATCCCTTGATGAACTTGCTTGATTCTCACGGCACGAGAAGCAGCATCGTGCCGGAGAATCAACTGTTCGAGATAAAAGAAAGACCTCCTGTGAGAAACATGCTGCCTAAGCTGAACCGAAGCAACCCACTGATCAGGATTAGCCTGAAACCTCGAGCAAGACTCACATAGATTGTCTCTAACCGTATACTCAACGAGATAAGACTGCTCAAGACGAGCACCGTTAAGAACCTCGGCTTGGACAGTGATCTTGACTTTGATTCTCTTGGAATGTGGCTCAGTCCAGACGAACTCAGCGTTCGTGAGAGTGACTTTGTTGAGACTCTTCTTGAGGAGCCTCTTGATGCAGAAAGTCAAGAGATCTTTGGATTCCCATTGAGCTTTGATCCATGTCTTGGGTGGCTGCAAGTAGCAACCACACTCAGGGCAATAAAATATTTGGATACTTCTTTGTAAGCCTTGTGTGATGTCCACTTCGGAACGGAGACAGTTGACACACATATTGGCTGCGTTTGGTGCCATAGGAACACCACACTTGCAACACAAGACACTTGCAATGGTTTGCTCAACCTTGAAGAACATCCCTGAATCTTGATCCATTGCTGACATCTTCTGTAATAACGAAAATTAAACCACAACAAAATCAACAACACAAGACGTGAACCAAGAAACCAATAACACCAGTGTATGTTATGACACCTAGTGCCTTGGAAATTAGGGTTTTAAATCAGAGTGATTGCGAGAATAATGATTATGAGTAGTTGGAACTAAATCCAGATCGGTCTAGGTTAACTATGAAAAAAACGAAGAAGCTTTTGCTTACCTGAGCTAGTTTGAGAGACGAGAGAGGAGGCTCGATTCTGAGGGAGGAAAGAAAAAAAAAAAGAGGTGTGAAAGTTGTGACAGGAAACGTCACAGAGTTTCATAACAGTTTTAGTTTGGTTTTATTTAGTCCCTATCTTATTAGTTTTTATGATTTCAATTAGTCTTACGATAAGGATTAGCTAGCCTATAACCTTATCTCTTATTTGGATTTCCTAAATATGTAACTCTCACGGGTGTTTGGAGAGTAGGCATGGGATTTCGGATATTCGATTTAGATTTGGGTAAGATTTAATCGGTTAACCGCTTTATCTCAAATTTATGTTAACTGGTTTGTTAGTTTATCGGTTTAGTAAACAATATTTGTAAGTGTGTGTTATACCCATTTGGGAATCAATCAAGAGATAGATACAACTTTATATCTTCTTCCCCAGTTTATATGTGTATAAAAATTGCAAGTAATCAGAATTAAAGAAGTTTTAGCTCAACCTGATGAAGAGACTCTTCTGTCAAGCATACCATGTGTCTTATGCTCTCAATCTGATGAATCCATTGATCATCTCTTTTTCAGATGTCTTTTTTCTGCTGCTACTTGGAATTGTTTTTGTGGCAGGTTTATGGCGTCCCTCCACTTTCTCTTGCTTCAATCGTTGACCTGTGCCAGCAACTTCAGCAACATCAGGGACCTCATGCCGCTCGGGCAGTAGCAGTGCTGAAGCTTCTCAACCAAGTCATCATCTACAACCTATGGCGGGAGCGTAATGCACGCATTATCAAAGATGTTTCCTTTCTCAAGAGGCGTTCTTTCGTGTGGTGGACCGGACCATGAGAGATAGGCTTTTGTCTCTGTCTCAACCTGCTAGGACCGCTGCGTCGCCTTCTCTACTTGAGCTCTACTTTTGGTTTCTCTATCCTTATAGTTAATGGTGCTCTCTCTCTACTGCTCTATTGCTCTTTTGCTCTCTTGCCCTTAGGCTCTCTTCCTTTCCTGCTTCTTGTTCCTTGTTTCTTCTTTGTAATAAGTTGTTTTTAACAACATGTAAACTCTAAAAAATAGTATAAATCTTAACATTTAGACAAAAAAAAAGATTTAACAAGTCTACTTGGAATTAAAAACATCGAACACGGAACAAGACGAGAGAGTAACTAAGCAAGACTAACATCGAACCTTCAACGGCAGAACCATCGAAATTTAAGCACCGCCGTTCGTACCATTGTGAAAACCCTAAAGACTCTTTCTTCGTGTCGCCTCTATCTGGATTGGAATTGAATTCCGGAGGGAAAATCAGAATGAGACACAATCAGCGTTTTTATTAGATTGGTTTACGCGAATGTCACCCATTTGGTTCGGTTTAACCTCAACATGTTCGCTTGCTTTATTCTATTTCATTTATTGTGGTTCACCAATTCTTATTTTTGGTTCGGTTTAATCTTAGCCGGTTCACTTTTTGTATTCAATTTCAATTAATATGGTTAGCACGCTTCATGTTTTTGATTCATTCTGAATGACTATGTTGGCACCTCCCTTTGTGATTACGTGTATGTTCCAAGTGTAGTTCCTCTTCAATAATAAGAGAAAAAAGGGTTTTGAATCATGTTCTAAGTTTTAGTTTTAGACTTTTAGTCTCTTTTTTTATTAGTCTTCTGCAACGTAAAGATGTTACTGAATTACATTGTTTCCATTCTTGAGAGGGTTTAGGACCACAGCGAAGCTAGGAAGGGTGGACTTGGTGCACATGCACAGGGTCGAGGCTGAGCCCCATTTCTGTGAAACATTTGAATGGAACTCCAACATTTGAAATGTCCCCAATTTTTTTAAAAAAAAATTTGTTAGCTTAAAAATTATATTTTTAATATAACGTACAATAATACATAAATTTTTCAAATATACATATAGTAATTAAAATACTAATTGAACTATAAATGTATATAATGCAATATTATATAAGGTATGTGCAATAAATTTATTTAAGTATTTTAATTTGATTATAAAAAAACTTTGTAGGTTCAAAAAAAAAATTAGTATGGGTCCCCAAATTTTACAGGCCCGGTCCTGCACATGCATGCACCCACTAGTTTCTGTATTTTCATTTTTTTCCAAGGGAAAATTACATTAATTTAGCCAGGTAACTCTAAAAAACACTTTATGCACCCACACTCTTATTAAGTTTTATGGTTCACAGTTGTATACATGCATACACTATTTTCTGTATTTTTTAAATATTTTTCCAAGGTAAAATTACATAACTTAATCATGTGATGACTGTAAACAAAACTCTATTACTTTATGCACCCACTACACTATATATTATTAAGTTCTATGGTCCATAGTTGTATACTTTCAGTAAGACTTATGATACATATAATTTTCGTTTTTGAAAATGACAGGAAATAGAATTTCGTTATCAATCTGAAAACAAACAAACGAAGTCAGTTGCAATAGTTTATCGTTGTTAGGTCAAAGGAAAACTCGTTTTTATTTCTACTATTTTCCTATTATATGTTATGTTGGTTGACCAGATGGTATGACTCATCAAGTCATATAGCTCTTTCTAACTATTACTGTGCATTTTTCTAAAAAAACATGTATATTAGGTTGGTTGAACTTATGATAATGACCCATCAACGTATCTATCATAAAACTGCCAACTACCAGCTATGATTTGACCATATGTGATAGAGAGCGGAAGCTTATTAACCTAACTTGAGGATGAAGTAACGATAAAAGGGGCGCGAATACTCTTCGCAGTGTTCGTTAGAACTCTTTAGGGTTGCGAATACTCTTCGCAGTGCTTATGCTGAAGCTCTTAAGAAAACCAATAGTTATTATTAATTCAAAACGTGAATGTAAAACATAAGGTTGTTCTCCTTATATAGGAGCTAAACAATTCCTAAACCGACAAGTATTGTAAAAATAGAAAAGAAAAGAAATCAAATTAATTAAAGGAAAGATGGTGATGATGTCGGTTCCATGTGAACGGTAGGAACATGGTTTACGCTGCATCAGGTTCCCCCGGGGTGAGAAAGATTCGTCCACGAATCTGGATCGTCATTATCACCATGGTATGGAGACAAATGCTTGACGTTGAAAACATTAGAGGTGCGTAGATGATCCGGAAGTTGAACGCGGTACGCATTGGGGTTAATGCGCTCGAGGATTTCACACGGACCGACTTTCTTGGACTTGAGCTTGTTGTAGGCACGGAGAGGAAGACGTTCCTTTGTCAAGTAGACCCAGACCAACTCGCCGGGTTCAAAAAGAACTTCCCTGCGCTTCTTATCAGCTGTAGCCTTGTACCGGGTAGTTGCGTCCTCCAAGTTTCCCTGAGCCTGTTGATGAATCTTCTGAATATCAGACACAAAGTCGACGGCCTCTCCATGATGTCGCGTACGATCAGGTGTGGTGGCTAAGTCCAGGGGACAACGCGGAGTGATCCCATAGACGACATAAAAAGGAGAAAACCCGAGACTACGATTCAATGCATGATTGTGCGCAAATTCCGCCTGTGATAATTTTGTATCCCAAGATTTGATATTATCTCCGACAAGACAACGAAGAAGATTACCTAACGAACGATTAGTAACTTCCGTCTGTCCATCGGTTTGCGGATGATAAGCCGAACTCATATCCAACGAAGTTCCCAATAACTTCCACAACGAACGCCAAAAGTGACTAAGGAATCTTGTATCCCGATCAGAAACTATCGATGTCGGCAACCCGTGTAGACGATACACTTCACGGAAGAATAGAACCGCTACCTTGACTGCATCAGTTGTCTGTTTGCAGGCGATAAAGTGGACCATCTTGGAAAAACGATCAACGACAACGAAAATTGAATCATGCCCACGCTGTGTTCGAGGGAGTCCCAAAACAAAATCCATACTCACGTCTGTCCAAGGTTGAGTAGGAACGGGAAGTGGCAAATACAGACCCGCATTTGAAGCACGCCCCTTAGACTGTTGACATATATGACATCGCTCGACGAAACGCTCAACATCTTTGCGCAAGGATGGCCAAAAATACGAGAGGGAGACCAATTGTAGCGTGCGATCCCGCCCTACATGACCCTCCGTGTGAAGTTCGCGTATGATTTCCAACCGGAGGCTGCATTGAGGAACGCACAAGCGAAGATCTTTGAACAGGAAATCCTCATGTATGACATAGTCGCGAGACAAACCTTGTGATGCCTCTGCAAAGATACGCCCAAAGAAAGGATCCGTCGGGTATAATTCAGCAAAGGACGCGAACCCAAGAACTTTGGTGTGCATGGTAGTGAGCAACCCATGCCGTCGACTTAGGGCATCCGCGACACGATTAGACTTNAGCGAAGATCTTTGAACAGGAAATCCTCATGTATGACATAGTCGCGAGACAAACCTTGTGATGCCTCTGCAAAGATACGCCCAAAGAAAGGATCCGTCGGGTATAATTCAGCAAAGGACGCGAACCCAAGAACTTTGGTGTGCATGGTAGTGAGCAACCCATGCCGTCGACTTAGGGCATCCGCGACACGATTAGACTTTCCCGATTGGTGTTTGATAGAAAACGTGAATTGTTGCAAATAGGAAATCCACGAAGCGTGCCTGGAAGAAACCTTGGCCTGGCTGTCGAGGTGACGTAATGCGTCATGATCAGTAAATAAGACGAACTCACGGTGTACTAAATAGTGACGCCAATGTTTAATAGCTTGAACAATGGCGTAGAACTCGACATCATAAGTGCTATACCGACCACGAGCACCTGCGAGTTTCTCACTATAGAAAGCGACCGGTCGCCCCTGTTGACTTAAGACGGCGCCTATACCCAGTTTAGAGGCGTCGCAGTGGAGCTCGAAGGGCAAGGAAAAGTCGGGAAGGACAAGTATTGGGGCTGTCGTCAGTTTTTGTTTGATGAGAACAAATGCTTCTGTCGCTTCGGACGTCCACTGGAACTTTCCATCCTTCATGCAGCTTGTAATAGGGGCCATGATGGTGCTGAAGTGATTGACAAAGCGCCTATAGAAAGAAGCAAGACCGTGGAAACTACGGACTTCAGAAACGGTTGTAGGCGTCGGCCATGATTTCACGGCTTCGATTTTAGACTCATCAACGGCTAAGCCTCGATCAGAAACCACGTAACCAAGAAAAAGAACTTTGTTGACGCCAAATTCACACTTCTGTTGTGCAGCATAAAGCTTTTCTTCACGAAGAACTGTAAGAACCTTGCGTAAATGATCAGTATGGTCGTTTATGGACGAGCTAAAGACCAAGATATCGTCGAAGTAGACGACCACAAATCGTCCAATAAAGGGACGTAAGGCTTGGTTCATGATGCGCATAAACGTACTTGGTGCATTAGATAACCCAAAAGGCATTACTAACCACTCAAAGAGACCTTCGCGCGTCTTAAATGCGGTTTTCCATTCATCGCCCGGGCGAATACGTATCTGATGGTAGCCGCTTTTTAAATCAATCTTGGAAAAGATTTTAGCGTTGCCAATCTGATCCAAAAGGTCATCCAACCTCGGTATGGGAAAGCGATAGCGAACCGTGATTTTGTTGATTGCGCGACTGTCTACACACATACGCCATGAGCCATCTTTCTTGGGTATTAAAAGAGCCGGTACAGCACAAGGACTAAGACTTTCTTTAATGTGTCCTTTGCGTAGAAGATCCTCGACCTGTCGTCGCAGCTCCTCGTGCTCTGTAGGACTCATCCGATAGTGAGGCCGGTTCGGTAGTGTTGCGCCTGGAACCAAGTCGATTTGGTGTTGGATATCTCGAAGTGGAGGCAGTCCCTCGGGTAGTTCCTTGGGGAATACGTCACTGAACTCTTTCAACACATTGTCGAGAGGTGAAGCGATTGGTGTGGTAAGACTGCGATGTGTTTGTGCTGGAACGAGGGCGAAAGCAATCCCTGCAGCTTGAAACTCGGTCAAGAAAGACCTATAGGAGCATAAAAGGGATGCGGGGGAAGAGACTGATGTTGCTTTGGTGGTGTCTTGTGGTGGTGCTGGTGTAGGAGGTACTAATGGCGTCTCCGGGGAGGGTACAAGGATGATGTGCCTATTGTCCCACATGAAACTATACGTGTTCTTGGCGCCATCATGAATGATCTTGCGATCAAACTCCCACGGACGGCCGAGAAGGAGGTGACAAAAATCGACAGGAGCAATATCACAATAGATGCGATCATTGTAATGCTTCCCGACAGAGAAAGGAACAATAGCTCGCTGGGTGATACGGATGGTAGCTGTATTGTTAAGCCATCCCAAGTTGTAAGGAGCGGGATGCTTCTCGCGTGTGATACCCAATTTGTCCACTGCTTCTTCGGAAACAACGTTACGGTAGCTGCCGGAATCAATAACGAAACTGCAGATTCGGTCTTTGATGGTACAAGTGGATCGAAAAATGTTAGTACGCAACCACTTGTCGTCTTGGCGAAGTGGCGAAAGACAGGTTCGATGGAGAACTAAGAGCTGTCCACTATCTCCCGTTGTGTGGTGAACCGTGGTGTCAGTATCCTGAGCATCTTCTTCCTGAGAATCATACACATCCTGGTCATCAATGGAATCGTCGATAACCAGGCCGCGTCGGGTGGAGTGAGGGCAAGCAGTTTGTCGATGACCTGCTTCGCCGCAAGAGTAACAACGCAAGGCGCTTAAACGCGTGGAGCGTCGTAGATTTTGCTCTTCTTGGGGAGACGTCTTCGAAGCTGATGCCGTGGTGTCCCCGGGCTCCTTGGTGGAAGAGGAAGGGTTGGTGCTGGATGTGTTATCGGAAGGGCGAGGGCGAGCGGATGAAGAGCTCCAATTAGAGGATCGGTTTTGTTGTTCAAAAGATGCCGCACGCCGGTGAGCTTCTCCGATTGTGGAGGGGTCAAACTGTGCCATTGCCGTTTGAAGTTGCGGGCGTAACCCCCCAATGAAACGTGAGACAAGCTGAACTTGACTGTCATTAATTTCGTTACGTGTGAGCAGTAACGAAAATTCCTCGGCATATTCATCCACACTACGCGACCCTTGACGAAGATTCTGTAGTTTTGTGTACATAGTGCGTTCGTAATTATGAGGCAAGAAAGTCTGACGCAGATGTTTGGTTAACTTTTCCCATGATTGAATGGGGTCTTTTCCTGTGCGAGAACGTGTAGTTTTAAGTTGTTTCCACCAAGTCGCAGCGTGTCCTCGAAAACGCATAGCCACAAGAGGGACTCGTCGAGCTGGCGGAACTTGTTTAAACTCAAGAATCTCTTCAACGGAAATCAACCAATCAATGAGATCATCACCTTTAAGACCGCCATGGAATTCAGGTATGTCAACCTTAAAGCTGTTTTCCCAGCGATGATCGCGAGCGTCCCGTTGTCGAAGGTCTTCCCGAAAAACGCGTCGATGATCGTCGTCTTCGTCGTCATACATGTCTTGATCGCGTGCATCTTCGAGCTGGTGGCGGGGGTGGAGTCGTTGTTGTTGTTGCCGATGGGGTGGATGGATAGGTGGAAGGCGTTGTTGTTGTTGAACGGGTGGGAAGGGAGCATGATCGACGAGTGGAACCTGAGGATTCACACGAGCCGTTAATGCTGTTGTCAAGGCGTCAAGTCGGGCTGCTAGGGTTCCGACGGTGTCACCTAGTTGTTGGATGGAGGCTTGAGTGGCTGTTTGCATCTGAATTAGGGTTTGCAATTCAGTCAGATCTGCTGCGGCGTCGTCCGGGTTGAGGTCTCGAACGTCACCGCTAGTTCCTGCTGTTTTCTTAACCATTGTGTTCCCAAAAACGTGCTGATTCTGATACCAACTGATAGAGAGCGGAAGCTTATTAACCTAACTTGAGGATGAAGTAACGATAAAAGGGGCGCGAATACTCTTCGCAGTGTTCGTTAGAACTCTTTAGGGTTGCGAATACTCTTCGCAGTGCTTATGCTGAAGCTCTTAACTTTTGGTTATCAATAATAATTAAGTTTTGCACTTACATTTTGTATTGGTTGTTCTCCTTATATAGGAGCTAAACAATTCCTAAACCGACAAGTATTGTAAAAATAGAAAAGAAAAGAAATCAAATTAATTAAAGGAAAGATGGTGATGATGTCGGTTCCATGTGAACGGTAGGAACATGGTTTACGCTGCATCAATATGGTATGAACCACCACAGAGATTGTTATATATAAATATATAGTCTGCTTCCTTCTTGTTGATAATTCAGAGGAAAATATTTGTATCCAAAAAAACTACTACTAGAATCTTTCAAAGTTTACGACAATGGCTTTTTCTTCAACGCTGTCGATGCTGCCACTCGATTTGATAAGAGAAATAATTTTGAGGACTCCAGCAGAATCTCTGGTCCGATCAATGCTAAAATGCAAGAAGTGGAACACTCTCATCAACGACAAGGACAAGAAGTTCATCTACGAACACTTGGATCGCTCCCCCGTACGATTCCTAAGAACTGACCAGACGGTACAAGCCATGGATCTGGTGAACAGAACACGTTCACACTTACCAATCCTAGACAATTTTCCATACTTCATGTCAGATATGCGATACTCGATTCACTGTGATGGACTCATGTTGTGTTCGTGGGATAACCAATGCTCATTCCCTAAGGTCAAGTTCACCAAGCTCGCCCTTTGGAATCCCCTCACAAGGAATATCAACTGGGTCGAACCTAGGCCCTCCTCTCGATTGTTCGTGACTTTTGATTACTACGGGATCGGATACCAAAATAATAGTCGATGTGATTACAAAATCTTGAGGTTTGCAGCTAGACACTATAAAGCACCGGTTGAGATATACGAGTGCAAGTCGAAGTTGTGGAGAATCCTTGATGAAGTATTGGCTTGTTAAGGGAAACATGTACTGGCTTGTTAGGAAGGAGCTTAGCAGCAAAAGCTACATTTTAGGTTTTGATTTCTCCGATGAGATATTCAAGGACATATGTTCTTGTCATCTCCCTTACAAAAATAACTATCTTGGCTGCTTCAGTGGGGATAGTTTGTCTTTGCTAGAACAAAACAAAGAAGTAACAAGTCTGATCGAGGTGTGGGTTTCAAGCAGGTTAGCTGATGGGAGTGTCTCGTTTAAACAATATTTCAGAGTGGCCAGCCCCGATATCCCGCAGTCACGGTTGTTTTCATTTTCTCCTCGTCTGGTATATTGCATGATCTTCATTGCCGAGCACAAACGTATCATGGCATGGTATCAGGACCGTCTCAATTAAATTTTAGACCATGTTCAACACAAAATTAATGATATATTTATGATTTAATAACTTCTAAATAGTTAATAACTATGTTTGATGTTTCTTTAAACTATAAGTTCTAATTTAGCAATATATCTAAATTTGTTTTAAAAATATCATAATTTATCTATATATTTCTTAAATTTTTCCTTATTTTTTCTTTATTTTTTTTTATTTTTATATTTGGGGCCTTGTTTGACCGCTCCACTTACACATGCTATTAGACGGCCATGCATGGTATGCTTATACTACTGGCATGTTTCTTTATGAAATCGATGAGGAAGGGGTAAGTAATTATTATTTTAAAGAACAAGGCTACAAGGATAACTATCATGACACCTTCCAGAGTGGTTACGTCTACGTTCCAAGCCTGATCCCTATACCATGATAAGAGGGTTGTTTTGAGATCTGCTGGGTTACGCCTTTGGATCCAGTTTTTTTGTTATAATTTCATTATCTCAGTTTATGTTAACCGGTTAGTTGGTTTACCGGTTTAGTAAACAATATTTGTAATCGTGTGTACCCATTTGGGAATGAATCAATCAAATACAACTTTCAATATCTTCTTCCCTAATTTATATGCATATAAATACTCCAAGTAGTCAGAATTAAAGAAGTTTTAACTAAAATTGAATACAAACAAAAAGAAATCAATTTGTAGTAAAGCTTGAATAAATCCCCTATATATTAATTGAGAAACATTTGAAAAGATGTAACCTCAAGTTTGTATTAATTAAAAAGTAACCTTGCTTAGTTGTCAATCAATTAGCATACCAATTAAACTAACGTGGCAGCTTTAGGTTCAATTGAAATTTGCTAGAGAAAAATAATTAGAGACGCATATAACGCATGTAACATAGTTTATATCTCTATAATATTATTTGAGAAGTCACTTTCTTAGGTGTCACGCTCACGTTAACTTTCGCGATGGTTGATTACATAGATACCCTTAATGAATTATTAGATTTTAAGTTTATTATTAATTTTTTTTATTTAGTTTCTTTTTTACTTTTTCCAAATAACATATATAATAAAAAGGAAATATTTCTAAAATTTTAGAACAGATTTAAAAACGAAAATATATGTATATAATATGACTTTATTAAAAAGGAAAGTTCACAAAATAGTAATATACCCTATTAATATATATTTTTAAATAACATATAATATATTTTCAAAATAATAAAATATATATGTTCATGAACATCCAAAACTTATCAGTTACACTTTATTTTCTAATACTTTTAGAAATCAACATATAATTTGATAAATAGTATTAAAATACTTGTATATTTAAACGATAAATAAAACTAATTTGATTTGACTTACCTAAAATAAGGAATAAATCAATATTATGACAATAAAATAACTAAACCGACTATTGATCCGAAATGAATATAAGAAAATTAGTCATAGTTTATTATATTTACAATAAAAAATATTATAGCTGAATTCGAAAAATAAATATTATCCGATATACCAAATTGATAACCAAACCAACTATTGATCCATAACTAAACCGACAATAATATATCCAAAGTCATATGTATAAATAGAATAATATAATATTTATTAATATAAATTATACATATAAATTGATACAAAACTAAAACTAAATATCAATTAATTATTATAAAATTTTATTTTTATGAATATTTATACCCGTGCATGAGCACGGGAAAATCTCCTAGTATTTATATATATCGCACGCATGTAATGGAAGAAAAGGAAAATATACGATTTGATAACGATTTGCATATATTAACTATAATAACTTCATTCCTTTTAATTTATGGAAGTGTATATGTAAAATGGAAATTACTTTGTGACCAAGTACATACTTAATGGTAAAGGCAAGTGTATATGTAAAATGTAAAACTTAATATGTTA
>CAKOAT010217376.1:656927-695779 GCA_932364175.1 Eruca vesicaria subsp. sativa | reverse complement strand
ATAAATTATAAACTTATTAAATTTTTCACATTGAAATTTTTTGTTATCAATGATTTAAATATCTTAGTTCTTTTTTAATTTTATATTTTTAAAAGATATTAACAATCGATAATATGGTTAGTTTTGGTATATACCTTACAAACCGAATGGATGTGATTTTATAAAAACCATAGGATTTGGATATGGTTGATTTATAACCTATTAAACTGAAACATGTAAATATGTATATATTTATAACGACACATGAATATCTATTTGTTACATGAATTGAACTATAATTATATTTTGTAAATAGCTAACAATTTATTACAACTGAGACTTCTTATTTTGATCTTTTGTTTTTTTAACAGTAACTAAATTGAAGTAAAGATTATAAATTTGATGGACAACAATTAGTTGAAATTCTTTACAATTTTTTTTATCTTTAAACAAACAGAGTTGTGTTCAATCAAAGACATATTGGTTTGATGAACACTAAATATGGAAGAATATAAAAACTTTTCTTTCATGCTTCTGTTTTTTTTTTTTTTTTCAAAATTTAGTGTTTTGATATTAATTCTAGATTTGATCATTTTATTAGATGATAGAAGCCTTTTTTGTTTTTTTCTTTTATTTAAATATATAATATTTTTTTAATAAATGACCCTGTGGTAATATGACTCTAAATATGATCATATTATATATTTGTATAATATATAATATGATCTCAAACTAAATAATTATGTTTTTTGGTATAAAATTGAATAAACTGAAAACCGATGGTATATAAACCAAATCAAACTGTAGTACATATAGATTTAGAATAGTAGTTATATTTTAATGATCGAAATACCAAAAAATCGGACAAAAAANGGTATATAAACCAAATCAAACTGTAGTACATATAGATTTAGAATAGTAGTTATATTTTAATGATCGAAATACCAAAAAATCGGACAAAAAATTGAGCCGAACCGAAACCCGATATCCGGATTGAGCACCTATAATCCGAATGAAACCGAACTATTGTTTCATTTTTCAAAACATAATAAAAATAATAGCTTCATCCCGCAAGGCGCGGGTCTTATCCTAGTTATATTTTTATATCTTAAGACTAAAGAGTAAAGAAAAATCATCTCTACAGCACAAGTAAACGTTGGAGGCATTTTTCCAAAATTACCAGTTATATTCATTTTCGATTTAGATAAAAATAATATTTTTACCTTTTAATAAGAGCCCATCAAAAGAGGTTTGATCCATTATAAATATTCGCTATAGTTTGCCATATCGTCAAACTCACCTTAGCTCAGTTGGTAGAGCGGAAGACTATAGTGGATTCTCCCAAAGAAATCTTTAGAGCATATTTATAGGTGTATCTTAGGGAGGGATCTTAGTATTTTTGGATTAAAAATAAAACAAAAACATCAATTATTTTTAAAACTTGTCTCTTAATTAAAAGTAGCAAGACACGTATCTTAACATTTCTCTCTTTATTTTCTTCTTTCTCTCTTCCTTCTCTTTTCTCTTATCTTAATAGTAATACTAGATTTTGACCCGCCCTCAAGAGGGCGGGTATATTTTTTGTTTTTAAATTTTTTACCTAATATAATTTATATGTTTGTGTGTTTGTATAATCATATTTTTTCGCTGCTATTTGTTTTTTTTGTCTCAATTTGAAACGTAAATTGTAGAATTAAAGCCACTGGGCTGTTTTAGTTATCTAAAAAGTTGTTCCGGTTATTTAAAAGTTTACAGTGAATCCAACGTACAAAGTAGTTATTGTTAGATAATTAAATCAAATAAATATATTTGAAAGTAAGTTCAGTGGCAAAAGATGTAATATGCCACATAGTAGTAGAGATAATAGTTAAGAGTGATCCTAAATTAATAATATTGATTTTTTTAATATATATAACTCTTAACTTGCTACAAAATTTGTTAAATAATCTACATTACTTTTGTTTCTGATATTTTATATAAAATAAAATAAAGAAACTAAAGTTCCATATTTTTAAATTTGTTTTTAAAACAGAAAATATTTATTTTATTTCTTAATAACTAATATATTATTATATAACAAAATTGATTAATTTAGCAATCCGCAGTTTGCCAGCGAGCCAATAATCCAGTGATCTAGTAAGTTGATCGTTCTAGTGTACGGATCATGTTGCAATACACTGGTTGTACCATAATTATTTTACACATAATTTTGAACTTTATTTCTAAATAGTTATTAATATTTTTTTCTACATAACAAAATATATTTATGTCATAGAATTAGTTCAAGCACATGAATCTTCCTAGAAACCTACCGGTACACGTAAGAAAAAAAATACAAAAAAATTATTTAAATTCCAGATTTGTTGCTTTAGCCCTTAGAAATAGGAGTTTAAATATTAGTCAACGTGTTATATTTAAGAGGTGGTTATCAAAAGTGGTTACTGATATAGTTAGATGCTATTCAATTTTTAAAAAAGTTAGATGCAGTTATAAATAACTATTGGACTATACATATATAAACTGGTCATGATCTAATTTTAATAGTATTCATTATATATCTAAAATATTAACTATAATTAATTTCTATATACTCAATATCTAAAAATATTATTTATAAACTGAATTACCAAAAAATAAATACCCAAATTTTTATTTTAAATGTTAAATTTATCCGAGTTATTCGATATTCTTGTCCAAACAACTTGAATTACCCGATATTTAAACTGACAAAACCGAATTATCCAATACTTTTCTTATAAATCTGAAATTACCAGAAACCATAATCGAACTGGAACTAAATTATACCCTTGTTTATTTTGGATGTTAGATGATTCCTAATTTTGGTACATGAACCAAATCAGAAACCAAAATAACTCAACTGAAACCAAACCAAACCAAACTTTGTACATACCTGAAGAGCTCCTAATTTTCTAAAACCACAACACCATTACCAAAACTGAAACCAAATGTTGATGACTAATAGTTCATCTACATTTCACCTATAAACATGCTCTTAGGTCGCCTGAGATACTCTTTTTTATTTCTCCACTGTTATTATATCAGTGGGACCCACCTCCATCTATATTTCTTCCCATTCAACTCGCGTGCCAGACCGTTGATTTTCTCCTATTTTCGCGTAACTGTTCACTCATACTCGCCTGGAAATTCCCAAAGTAACCCCATCACATTCCTTTTCTGATATTTTCGCGCCACGTGTACACCTTCTCCTTCCTCCTCGTATACAATCTCAAAAAAGAAAAAAAATCACAGTTAGAAAAAAAAAACAAACGAAAATGAAGAAACAAACTTTCCTCTCCCTCCTCTTCCACTTCGTCGTCTTCCTCGCTTGTACATATCCGTCTTCCTCTATCCTCTTGAACGATCGCACCTTCGAGATATCTAACTTGCCGTCATCGCGCGCGGAGAAGCTGATCCGTGAGCTTAACCTTTTTCCCAAGCTCGACGTGAACGTAATCGATGTCGCTGATTCGTCTCTCACTTCTGCGGAGGAGGAAGTGGTGCCTTCGATCGTTGAACGGAGCTTCAGATTCCCGAATATTGTCTCCGATGACGACGCTACCGTTGAGGATTTAGGTCATCATGCTGGTTATTATAAGCTCCCTAAATCTCAAGGCGCAAGGTTTATATCTCATCTAGCTTATTCACGCTGGCTCGTGTAGAGCGATCTGTTCACTAGTATCTGATTTGTTTATGCTTCATTCAGAATCTGCAGCTAGCTCTTGACTAAGTTGTGTGTTACTGTGTTTATATCTGAACGTTTTTGCTAGTAAGAATTTGTATCTTAGAAGCTTAATCATACGGATTAGTATACGGTTTGTGCATTTGTTGATTTAGTATCTGATTTGTTATGCTTCATCCGTAATTTGCAGCTAGGTTTTGACTAGGTTGTGTGTTTATGTTGATCCGAACATTTTTTGCTAGTAAGAATTTGTATTTTGAAGCTTAATCATACCGTTCGTGTACCTTCTGTACATTTGTGGATTTAAGTGTCTGATTTGTTATGCTTCATCCAGAATTTGCAGCTAGATTTTGACTAGTTTGTGTGTTTATGTTGATCTGAACATTTTTTGCTAGTAAGAATTTGTATTCTGAAGCTTAATTATACGGATTAGTGTACATTCTGAACATTTGTGGAGTTAAGTAGCTGATTTGTTATGCTTCGTTCGTAATTTGCAGGTAGATTTTGACTAGTTTGTGTATTTATGTCGATCTGAACATTTTTTGCTAATAGGAATCTCAATCGAATGTTTGTTCACTTGTTTGATTGGTGTGTGTTTAGGATGTTCTACTTCTTCTTTGAGTCACGCAAGAAGAAGAAGGATGCTCCCATAGTGATTTGGTTGACAGGAGGACCTGGATGTAGCAGTGAATTAGCTATGTTCTATGAGAACGGTCCTTTCAAGATCGATAAGAACATGTCTCTTTCTTGGAATGAGTATGGATGGGACCAGGTATCATGATCCTGATGAACTATTTTCCCCAATTCTTATTAGCTTTTGATCATTGAGAGTTAATTGAGAGATGATGTTGCAGGCTTCCAATCTCCTGTATGTTGATCAGCCTGTTGGAACTGGTTTCAGCTACACGACAGATAAAAGTGACATCCGTCATGACGAAAAGGGAGTTAGTGATGATCTGTATGATTTTCTGCAGGTCTGGACTTGAGTTTTTTGTGAATACAGAACACTGTTTCCAAGCTTTTATTTGGGATAAATTTTTTTTAGATACTGATTACATTTCCTCATGTTACCTCAGGCTTTCTTTGCGGAGCACCCTAAGCTGACAAACAACGACTTTTACATAACTGGAGAGTCATATGCTGGGCATTACATTCCGGCTTTTGCTGCCAGAGTCAATAATGGAAACAAGGCTAAGGAGGGCCTTCATATTAACCTTAAGGTATGTGATTGTTTTTCTCTCTATTTTATGGTGTTATTGGAAGGCTAGTTTTCACAAGTGTATTCTTGCAGGGATTTGCTATTGGAAATGGGCTTACAAATCCTGCAATCCAGTACCCAGCTTATCCTGACTATGCTTTGGAAATGGGTTTAATTACACAGTCAGAGCATGATCGTTTAAAGAAGATTGTCCCACTGTGTGAACTATCAATTAAGCTTTGTGGTACTTCCTCTAATTTTTATTATTAACTTATGTCTATAAATGGCTCCTTGTGTTTTAATGGATCCTGAATCCTTGTAATTTTTTTTTGGTTTTTTGGGTTTTTTCAGGAACTGATGGAACAGTTTCTTGCTTGGCGTCATATCTTGTTTGCAACACCTTGTTCAGTGGTGTAATGCTTCATGCTGGTGGAGTAAACGTAAGGCCAAAACATTTATTTAATTTTTATTACTAATTGACATTTCATATAATATTGTTTCTGGCAACATCATGTGAATTCTCTGTTCCTTCAAAAATAAGACTTTGATCTATCCAAGTGAGAAGCCATCGCTTATAGAAAGCAATCGTGTTTAATCTTTTTGCATCTAAAGTAGGGAGAACTAAGATTAGTAGGGTACTTCTTGTGTAGTATTACGACATCAGGAAGAAGTGCGAGGGGAGTTTGTGCTATGACTTCTCAGACATGGAGAAATTCTTGAATCTGCAATCCGTGAGAAAGTCGCTTGGTGTTGGGGACATAGAGTTTGTCTCGTGTAGTACTAGTGTATATCAGGCAATGCTACGAGATTGGATGAGGAATCTCGAGGTTGGGATTCCCACCCTCTTGGAAGATGGAATCAACCTTCTTGTGTATGCTGGAGAATATGATCTCATCTGCAACTGGCTCGGTAAGTTCCAGAAACATAACCTAATCAAATCTATACTTGAGAACAATGATATAGACGGAGTATAGTTGTGAACTAAACTAGTGAAAATACAATTGTTAATCCATCTTTGGCAGTAGAGTACATGATATGCAATGATATACTTGAATGGGAGCAGGTAACTCGAGGTGGGTGAATGCAATGGAGTGGTCAGGAAAAGAGAGCTTTCAGGCGAGTGATGAAGTTCCCTTTGTGGTTGATGGTGAAGAAGCAGGGAAGTTAAAGAGTTATGGACAACTTAGTTTCCTCAAGGTCAGGCTTTTCTTACATAAAATCAAGTCTTTCCTATAGTTCTCATATAGTAACAACAAAGAGTTTGATGAAAACAGGTGCACGATGCGGGACATATGGTTCCAATGGACCAACCAAAAGCTGCGTTGAAAATGTTGAAGAGATGGATGGAGAATTCGCTTAGTGGAGGAGATGATATTGCTTCTACTACTACAACAGAAGGAGTTGATCTGGTTGCTCAGATGTGATCTCATCTTCTTTTGAATTGCAGGAAAACATAAATAGCAGCAGCAGGACTGTGTGTTGTGTAAACGCTTGACGTTTCCTGCTTTTATTTGATCTCCAAAGATAAATTATATGTAGGCCTTGTACACGTACGTTAATGTCAAACTCTCGATATGCATTGTGATGAACAATGTTATAATACTATTTCAAATAAAAAACTGAAAAGAGTTGCTTTTTCTAGTGAATCTAGACTCATCAGACATGGATTGAATTCGTTCCTGAGTTTTCATCAATCAGTCTCTCTGATTCAAGCTCTCTTAATATTCACATACTATTAAATGAATGAATCAATAACCTAATCTTCATCATTACACATTATACACTCAATTAATAAACGTTTTTGATTATAGTGGTGGTGTACATGTCGTCCAATAAAGAAATAAACGTTGGTCTAATATTTTTTGTTTTTGTATTAACTATTTTCCCACAACAAAACTAAATAAAATTTCGGAAAAATTAGAAGAACTTGGAACGAGAGAAGAACGCGTTTAGATTTGATCCTCCATAGCTAGAGATTTAGATTAACTTCTTCGCTATCTGACACGCACTGATCAAATTCGAAGGAGGAATTCGTATCCCAGGTTTGATTCTCACCTGAAAACTTTTCTCTCTTAGATCCACTTACTGTTCGATTGCTATTCTCTCGATCTCTGTTTACACCAATGGTCTCGCCTTTGAGCTGAAATTTCCGCGTAATCGGAATTATCTTTCTCTGCGTAATCGTTAGATCCGAAATTGAGCTACCTATCATCGTGACGGAATGCTGTTAACAGCGTCGTCTCTAGCTCATGTATGCGTTGGTTTTTTGAACTTTTGATTTCAGCTAGAGAGATTTTGATTGGAATGTGCTGAGCAATTGTCATTTGCGCTCAAACAAGCCAAACGAAGAGTCGTTAGCCAGTATGGGGATTTTCGATGGTTTGCCTGTTCCCTCGGATAAAACTGTAAGTCCACTTTCTTCACTCCAAGCCAGTGTTCTAAAAATCGGTTTAGCCTAGGCGTTTTCTGGCGTCCGCCTAATCAATAATCCCCTGTGAAACGCCTAATCACGGCCTAACTATTTATTGAACATTGCTCCTAGCTAAGTCAGATAACCTAATGGTTGGGCTTAATAGGAGGAGTGTGTTCTTTAATCCCTTTAGGAATTTATAGGGAGATAAGAGTCTTTTATCACTGCTCTCGATCTTTTGTTTTTGGAGTACGTGTGTGTGACTAAGTGATGATGGTTTATTGCAGTACCTTAGAGAGGAGCTAGCACGAATAGATGAGAGCTGGGCTGTTGCGCGCTTTGACTCTTTGCCACATGTGGTCCATATCCTTACGTCTAAAGACCGTGAAACCGACGTTCTTTTACTAAAGGAGCAGAGTGATGTTGTCGAGGAGGTTGTGGATGAAGTTGTTCATGCTTATCATGGTGGTTTCAACAAGGCCATTCAGAATTACTCACAGGTTTCTGTTATTCTGATCTGGTCTTCCTTTTTTAATTGGATAGAGCATTTTTTACTTTAGGCTTATTGCGTTTTTGATTTACAAATCCACCGTTCTTACTGCATTATGGATGCTTCTATGGTTTCTAAAATTAAGACTCTTTGTTTTGGGAGTAATGCAAAGTCTTTTCGTGAAGTAACTTGGGTCCTGATTCTCTCTTTTTTTCCTTTTGATGTATTCCTCATCAGATCTTGCGGTTATTTAGGGAGTCCACTGAAAAATTAGGCGACTTGAAGCATGATTTGGCAGAAGCAAAGAGGAGCTTGGGTACACGCAATAAGCAACTACACCAGTTGTGGTACCGTTCTGTAACATTGCGGCACATCATCGCACTTTTGGATCAAATTGAGGGCATTGCAAAGGTTGGTTGGAATTGGATTTTCCGGAACATTTCTTTGTTGATATTTTGGACAGTTCTTGCTATGTATTTCCGCTGCTCTTAAGTTTTATACTTCATTCATGATAGCACTCTGTATTTCTGATGATACTTTTGTTGATATATTTTCATACTTACTTTCTTTTACTTTCTGCTGTTTAAAAGAAACTGCTCTTATGGTGGCTTTGCCTTTTGAATCATTGAACAGGTTCCATCTCGTATTGAGAAGCTCATTGCTGATAAGCAGTTTTACGCTGCTATTCAAGTGTATCTTCAGTCGTCTCTGATGCTTGAGCGTGAGGGGCTTCAAACGGTAGTTTCCTAACTGCCAATGTTAACAATTGCTAAAAAAAAATCTCATGAGAATTTTTTGGGTCTTCCCATTCAGTTCAATTGCCAATTTGATCTCTAGGACTGTTTTGTTATTTTTCGGATTATCTTTGTACGAGATATCTACTATTCACTTGGATGTTGTACTCATAGATATACTCTGGTAAATTGACCTAGGTTGGTGCTCTTCAAGATGTCAGATCTGAGCTATCTAAGCTGCGGGGAGCGCTTTTCTTTAAAATTCTAGACGATTTGCATGCACATCTATACAACAGAGGTGAATACAGGTAGGTTTCTTTTCAGTTTATCCTTGATTCCAGTACCTACTTGCTTGATAGTTTGCCTCGTCAGTTCTCTTATCGCGCAATCTTCTGTTCTTGACCTTGTAAATGCTGCAGTTCAGTTGCGTCAAGCATATACGAAAGAGATGATGATGTACCAACAATAACATCTGTTGCAGCTAGTCGAATGAGCGCACAACCACTGTCTCGTAGAACACGGACACTGAAAGGTGATAGTCAGTTTGGTGTTAGAGGGCTCACAAATGGTTCACATAGAGCGTCGTCTATTGAGGAAGGGTATGAAGCAACCTTTCCCTTCAGTTGTTTCTGTATGGGATATTAGGAACACTTTTTGTGTGTAAAGATTTACTCTATTCGGAGTGCTCCTTGTTCGGTAATTGTCAGTTTAGTTTCGATTCTTCTTTGAGGCTCTTGCGGCTTTATTTTTAATATAGATATTAGCATACTTGCATCATTTGTATAGTCATCATGTCGAGGTTGTCCTTGTATTTACTCATTAAAATTTTCGTCAGTAAAAGAGAGTTTGGTGTAAATTGATTACGATAGAAGTGGCTGTATCAAGCGTTGTTCTTCTTTTATAAAACTGTTTTGCTGGTTTTGCAATTCCTTACTTCGCTAATGTGTGTTTTTTTAATTACATTGTGTTTCTTAGTTCATCATTTGATGGACATGATGAAGAAGAATCTGTAGAACATGATGAAGCTACTGATGGTAAACTGCTTTCTCACCAACTTCCGCCTTGGCTCTCTGATTCCACGCCTGACGAGTTTATTGTACGTGCTTGTTACACTTATACAACTATCTTTTGCCCATTTTTGCAGTGCTGTGACACTGCTTTTTCTTCTGTTTCAGGAAGCAGTAAGAAAGAGTGATGATCCACTGCATGTGAAGTATCTACAGACCCTTGTGCAGTGTCTCTGCATGCTTGGAAAAGTTGCAGCTGCTGGTGCTATCATATGGTTAGCTTTTAAATCTTTTTTAAATGGTAAAAAATGCTAGGCTTTCTGTTTTACAGCTGGATATAGTTATAGAAAATTCACTCCTTTAGTATTAGTTTTAGATCGTTAGCAGTGGCCTCATTCTGTTATATCTTGATCAAATGTATAAGTTGCTTGGTGGAAATCAGTACATTCCATTATATAAATCGTCAAATTTTCTTAGTGATGCTTTTGTGTTCTCGTGCAGCCAAAAGCTTCGACCCACAATACATGAGATCATTATATCCAAGATTAAATCCCATATGGAAACTAGAAATTTGTCAAAGTCCGTCTGTAGTCAGGGTGATCGAACCGTAGCTGCGGGGTTGCATTTTATCAAAGGACAATCAGAGGCCTACATACTATCAAAAGAGAAACCTCAAAATGGGATATCAAATTCAGGAACTCACCTGGCTGTGAGCCCTGTTTCGCCTCTTATGGTTCCTGGAGGCAAGGCGCAAGCAGCAGCAAAAGACCTTCTTGACTCAATTTTAGATACTATTGTCAAGATATTTGGTGAGCAATTCAACTGTAAACACCTCTCAATATTTTATATCCTCTGGTGAAAGCTCAAACTTTCTCTTACTATTGCTTCTACAGAAAATCATGTTGTTATTGGAGAGCTTTTGGAGTTGAAGGCTTCGCAACATGACATCAACACACCGAAGTCATTGCCGAAGGATGTGAATTGGAATACCGACTCCGAAGCATCCCAAGTTACTGGAGGCTACACTATAAGTTATCCCTTGACAGTCTTTCAGGTCCGCCTATTGTTTTCAAAATATATAATATGCCGTGAAGCCAATGTAGCCAATGTTTATAAATCTGTACTGATCAACTGGTTTCTCATACATAAGCTTATTGAAATTTCACGTGTTAATGGTGAAGAGTGAATGCCAACAACTCATATGTGAGATTCTACGAGCAACTCCAGAAGCTGCTTCAGCCGATGCTGCTGCGCAAACTGCTAAAGTTGCAAAGAAGGCTTCCAAAAAAGAAAAAAAGCAAGTGATTTCTAACAATTGCAGTTCATACATTTACTGAGATGGTTTTCTCAATAGCATTAGATACATAGACAACGAAACATGTCCCAAGATTTAGACATTTGAGATTTTTTAAAGATAGGCCTCATTTCCGTGTACAGTTATGTTTTCATTCGGCTGGGAATCACCTGATATGGTTATTCGATTATATAGGGAGTATATTAGAGCAGAAATTTCTTCTGATGATCTAATAAGAAGGTTTTACAAAACCCAAGTCTAGAAATTTATCATTTAGGTTCTTCTCAGAGCTCTAGTTAAGTGGAGCTCTGAAGAGTATGACACAAATTGAAGAGTATGACACAAATTTGAACGTAAAACTCTCCAGTTTGGTTAGTAGTATTAATGCTTGATTGATGATGGTGGACTGCAGGAATGCACCTACAGATGGGCTAACATTCACCTTTCGATTTTCAGATGCAACTGTATCGCTTTCTAATCAGGGTATTAATCAACTATCCTGGCTTTTATTTTATTATAAAGCCTTTGGTAGGCTTAATGACGTTTTCTGCTGCTGGCAGGAGCTGATCTAATTCGCCAAGGCTGGGGAAAGAGGGCTCCAAATTCAGCACAGGAAGGTTATGGGTCTGCAGCAGTATTGCCTGAACAGGGAATATATCTTGCTGCATCAATTTATCGGCCTGTCCTTCAGGTTTTGATTCTGGTTCATCAAAGCCTTTTTCATTCATGCCATCTGTTTTTCAGTAGACTTATGATCTTTCGTGTCTTGCAGTTTACAGATAAAATCACTTCAATGTTGCCTAAAAAGCATTCCCAGCTTGTGTAAGTTCAGAATTTCCGCTTTCCTATAAAGTATTGAAAAGTTGCCAGTATTTTTACCATGGAGTTTTTGGTAATACAGGAATGATGGATTGCTTACGTTCACTGAGAACTTTGTGAAGGACCACCTGTTACCGACAATGTTTGTGGACTATAGGAAAGGCGTACAGCAAGCTATATCAAGTTAGTTCCGTAGACTATAGAGATTTGATCATAGCGTTTTTTGTTGCTACTTTAGGATAATTTTCTTCTAACAGTATATAGAAATTGCATCATGAAAGGGGGAGCTGCTATTTGGTTCCAAACACTTGAATACATCGCCTGGTGGTAGTAGAAGCATTTTCTTACAAAAATAATAGTCGTATGGCAGTTTCATGAAAGGTTGAGGCGTCTTTGAGAATTGTTGCACCTATTTTGAAAGATATCTTGGCAAGAAAGTTTTTATACGAATAGTTGCATTTTCACTAGTTAGGAAAAAAATGAAAATGAAGTATCAGTGGTGTCAGTGTCTATATCTGCATATATTCAAGGTTGGAAACCCATGGCTCGCAAAATAATTTTGCAGGTGCCGCCGCATTTAGGCCTCGTGCACATACAACTACTTACACCCCAACCGTAGAAAAAGGTCGTCCTATCTTACAAGGTCTTTTGGCAATAGATCTCCTTGCGAAAGAGGTAAGTTGTCTATGCTTTTAAACTGGAAACTACACTTTGTTGCTTTTCACATTTTGGATCGGCCTTACACAAATGGATGCTTACTTCCAGTTCATCATTTAATCCATTTTCGTGTTCTCAGCTTCATGGTATTTTTGTTTTATGAACTAACTTACTCCTCAACCTTTTTCTAGGTTCTTGGTTGGGCTCAAGCCATGCCTAAATTCGCTACTGACCTTGTGAAGTATGTTCAGACATTTCTTGAGAGAACATTTGAGAGATGTCGCACATCATACATGGAGGTATGAATCTTTATCGTTGCTCATTTGGTTTCCTCTTCTCTGACTATTGAAATCTTCTTATATGTCTGACATCTGGTTTAAGGTTTTGCACTGTTAGAACAAATCGTAGACTAAATACTAGCCTTGTCAGTTGGTTGTGTATAAATTAGATTAATATGACGGTGGTTTTAGAGTCTACAGTGTCATGAACATCGTGAAGCTAGCTAGCGTTCAATTTGAGCTACGTGAAAACTGGCCTCCTTAATGAAGTAATTGCAGTACTCTGTTTTAGGCTTTTGGCATTGTTTTACGTAGCCTACAGTATAAATGTAGGTTATTAAGCAGCTTGTGAGAATCCATGTAGCAGAACTTGTCATTAAATGCTTAAAGGAATAATCCTGAGAAACTTTGATTCAAAGAGAGAGATAATAGAGTATGGTGTTAGCCAATCTTCTATTCGCCTTTTTGCCATCTTTGATAAAAATTGCATTTCTCTTCACCATTGTCTTACCATTCTACGCCTCAAGTGTCCCTAAATCTAAATTGATGTATCTCTTTCATTGCACACAATTTTCTGAGCATAAGTTTAATTTTTAATATCTCAGGCTGTGCTAGAGAAGCTCAGTTACAGGCTTATTGGGAGGCATGATATTGAGAAATTGATGCGACTTGATCCGGCGAGTGATTGTTTGCCATCTCTGCTTGGCCATTCTGTTTCTCACTCTGAGGCTATTGGCTCCGACGTAGAACTCTGTCAACTATTCTTAAGTTTGCCGTCTATCAAGCAGGTAAATTTCATTTGTTGTCTGAAACATATTCAGTAATAATTTTCCATTTGGTGAAGATTTTTAAAGTAAGTGTGTTTCTTACAGGATAATCTAATCCGTGATGACAACAAACTGATTTTATTGGCCTCTCTTAGTGACTCTCTTGAATACGTGGCAGACTCTATTGAGAGGTGAGTTGGTTGGATCAGATTCTTTAGCAAGCCCCAAATAAAACACAGTCTGAAGTTTTGATATGCCAAAATCTATAGGCTTGGACAAGCAGTTCCTCGTACAGCAAGTCAAGCTGAAGGTAATAGCAGGAATCTCGCATCATTTGCGGATGAGTACAGAAAACTTGCGACTGATTGCCTAAAGGTTCTTCGTGTTGAGATGCAACTTGAAACAGTCTTTCATCTTCAGGTATGTGATGGATGTTTCCTCTGTTAGGAAGGTTGCATGGCTATGAGAAATTCAATATGTGGCCTGTAAAACTTACGAAATACTATGGTGTTTGTTGATAAGGAAATGACTAATCGAGAATACTTGGAGGATGACGACACTGAAGAGCCAGACGACTTCGTCATTTCTCTTACTTCACAGGTTGGTTATATAACTTTAAAATCTTGTTTAGTTTCACAGCTATCAAATATTCGTATCACTCTCTTCTGCTGAGAGAATCTAGTTAGCCAAAAATGAAGTCATCTTAATTCGTTGCAGTGAATTAACGTTCTTGTATAGTGTGTTGGGTGTTACGAGATGATAATCTCTTCAACTTATATATTTCTGCACCCAAATGTTTGACTCTTTCTCCTTTTTAAACAGATAACACGTAGGGACGAGGGAATGGCGCCTTTCATCTCTGGTGAGAAGCGCAATTATGTTTTTGGTGGCATTTGCGGAATTGCAGCGAGTGCGTCCACTAAGGTCTTCTTTTCATCTTTGAAACCTGTTTTTATTTACTGTAACTAATAAGAATCTTTGGTATTCAAATGTTGATATACCAATCACAGTTATTTATCTGACATTTGATTTCATCATCTTCGTAATCGTTAAAATCTTTTATTTATGTATTTTTTCTAGGCTTTGGCTGACATGAGATCGATAAACCTTTTTGGAGTTCAACAAATTTGTCGGAACACTATTGCATTGGAACAGGTAAATATCAGTTTATGTTTAGTTTAATCATTTCCAATAGCATCACTGTCTACATCTGTGTGTTATTATACATTACAGGCCATGTCAGCTATGCCATATATAGATGGTGAAAGCGTACAACAGAACCTAGATCGTGTCCGTACTTATTTTGAACTACTAAACATGCCATTCGAGGTTAGCCAAAGAAAATATTGTTTCCCCTCGTTGCTTGTCCTTAATCATTCTTATACTCATATTATCTTTACCTGGTTTCTCTGCAGACGTTGCTTGCATTCGTAGCGGAACATGACCAAATGTTTACACCCACAGAGTCTGCTTCTCAACTTTTATTTTCCGTTGATTGAGACTTGTTTTTCGACTTATTCAAAATGAATATTATATTGGGCGTTGCAGGTATTCTAATCTTCTAAAGGTGAATGTTCCTGGAAGAGATACTCCTACAGATGCTCAATCTCGCCTTTCAGAAATTCTTTCTCACTAATATCACAGACTCTCTCTCCAGCAGCCAATCTGTTGCATTGTTTTCATAAAGCTGCAGAAAAATCACAATGGCGAGAGACATTGAAATGTATATCATCTTCCTTCTTATGCTTGCATTGTTTTCATAAGCTGCGATGGATGGTGTCCTGGTTTCATTATTTTTTCTCGTTAGTTACTATTAGCTTCGTGAGCATCTTGTTTTGCCTTTGTGGAATACGGAACCAAGACCTTGCTTTGAGAGCTTTGAGAGCTTTTTGTTTTGTCTAAATTCGTTGGTAGAGATTTCGTTTGTACAAAAACTTCACTCCATTCTCATTTTTGATTGTGTTGTTATATTACGGCCTGAAATGAATTGCGATTACAGATGATTGCAGTGTAGCCTCAACAATGAATTTGAGAAGAGTGTAAAATTCACGAGTTGCTCTGTTTTGTCTGTGACCTTTACATTCTGTCCCCATCTGTTTTCATCTTAGCATCACATAACAACAAAAGTTCTTACTAAACATCAGTCTCGAGTTCCCCATTAAGAAGACACAAACAAATTGTTTGTTTAATCCAATAAACATTTGAGTAGTCACAGTATTATTCCATCCGTATACCATTTATTCCTTCTCTCTAGTGGCTAATACCCACGAGCCACCAACCATTGTAATATAGAAAGAAAATAATAAATTCAATTAGAATAGTTTAAATTTTCCACAGAGGCAGGCAGCTTCAATTGTGTTTGCCATCGTGAAACTGTGCGTTTTTGGAAGACTTAAACGTTTGAAGAAACTCTTTACCCTTTTGCAACTCCTGCTTCTCCCTCAACTTATCCCACTTATGCTCACTCGCTAGAATCTCCACCACACGCTGCAACGCCCTCGCCGCCGCGTCTGTATCCAAGAACGCTATTCTACATCTCCTCGCTATAAAATCAACCGCTGACTCACAATACTCGTGCCTTGCACAGTACGCAACCTCTGCTTCCAGAAACGGATGTCCATGTGCCAACCGTTTCCCCAAACCCTCCTCCTACATTTCATAACCAAAATCATAAACCAGACCTAAAAACGGTATGAAGATAAAAAAGAACCGAACCTGAGCTATGGTGGCTACTCGTTCAGCTAATGAACCATAGGCATGAGACAAATGCTTTGCAGCAGCTGTGTCCATAGCTCCAGGAACTACTTTACCACCGTATGTTTTCTTCATGCGCACGTATTGTTGCGCAAGAGATGTGAAAGAAGATGGCTCCCATCCATGTGAACCAAGAAGCTGTAGCTTCTGTGTTACACATCCATTGGTTGGACTCAGCTTCCCTGATTTGATTGCTGCATTCACCGCATCTTCCGCCATACTGAAACAAATTTACTCATCACAGTGAGTGACTAAATAATAACACAATTTAAAAAAAAAAAAAAATCTGCTAACTCTTTCACCTTCGATATGTTGTCCATTTTCCACCAGTGATTGTGACAAGACCAGGATGTTCCTCGAAGACAACATGGTCTCTTGAGATACTCTCTGTGCTCTTTGCTGTTGGATCCATAGCCAATGGACGTATACCACTCCAAGCAGACAAAACATCAGTACGTCGAACCTAGTGAAATTTTTTATTAATGTTATGGTAAAATCCAGAATTAAAACTGATTATATTCATTTTTAAGGTGAACCATGACATACCTTAATGTTAAGATAGTCACTGATTGCATCCAATATAAACTGAATCTCATCCTCATGAGGTTCTGGAAGTGGAGTGATTGACGTGTTAGAGTCCGTAGTCCCAGCTACTGTCCTTCCCAGCCATGGTAACATGAACACAACGCGACCATCTTTAGTTTTAGGAACTATCAACCCCATCCCTTCTGGTGAATAGTAATCAGGTAGTACAATGTGTACACCGCTGCTTGGACATATCATAGGTTTTGTGTCTTCATCAACCATCTTCCTAATGGAATCACAGAACGGTCCAGCCGCATTCACAACTACTTTCGCATAGCTCTCAAACTCTTTGCCTGTCAAAACAAAAATGTTCTAAAACTTAGTCTAATGCAGCAAATCGGACCTAAACAACGAAATTTCTTGAATGGTTTTCTCGGTCTAGATGTTCAAAATATCGGTCTAAGCGCCCGCCTAACTAATACTCAGCTGTCAAGCGTCTAATTACCGCCTAGCGATTTTTTGAACATTAAGGTACAGCGAAATCTCTATAAATTAATAATGTTGACTATACCAAAACTATAATTTTTAATTAATTTATCGATATACTAATTGACTAATTGAGCAAAAAAAAAAACTCAATTTGGGAATATAAAATTATATTTTTTATAGAGATTTTTAGTGTACATTAATTTATAGATTATTATTTTAAATAGGTTATACTGTATATACTAAACTCAAGAAGTTGCAAGTTTGTTGTACCTGTGAGATTGTTACGAACCCTAGCACCAACAATTCTCTTACTATCATCATCCGTTATAAGCGAGACAACCTCAGCATGGTTAAGAACAGCAGCACCAGCCAACGCAGCAGTACAAGCCAACCCAACATTCAAACGCGAATCATTCATTTGTCCATCGTAATACACAACAGTTCCTCTCAAGTTCTTGTCTTTCCCTTTCCTTGCGAGAGTAGGGAAGAGCTCAGCAGACTCTTGAGCAGAGTAGTATCTAGATAGATGCAATAACCGTGGTCCTGCTACTAAGTCATACATCTTCAGACCCATCCAGAAGTATACAACTTCGAACCAGTCGAAACAAGGTGTCATACAAGGGAGAGCGTGGCAGAGATGTGGAGCATTCTCGATGAGCTGTTTACGCTCCTCGAGGGCGTGGAACACAAGTTTTAGTTGTCCGTAATCAAGGTTGAACACAGCTTTCTCCAAGTATCGAACACCTAATCAAAGATTCAGTGTAAATAAAGAACAAAGATCAAATGAAAAGATATTTTTTATTACTTGACATTTTGAAATATTGCACACAAATTAAAAATTATATACTAATCCTTTTGTTTTATTTTAGTTGTTACACACAGATTAAGAAAATATTTAATTTTGCGTATTGAAATAAAAATAGAGAAAATGACTAGAAGAGACCTAAAATTTTTTTTATCACAAATATAGACCTTAACAACTAAAATGACCAAAATAGCACTTAAATGTTTTTTAAATATACATTTATACCTTTTGGTTAACTAATCCTAGATTTTTTTGTTTAAAATAGAGGAGTGGGGTTTTGGAGATAGGGTTTCGAATTTAAAAAAATTAAGAAAACTTAAAATTTTCAAAATATAAAATGCTATTTTGGTCATTTTAATTTTTGAGATCTATTTTTGTGATAAAAACTTAAAAGAGAGCTATTTGAGAGAATTGCCCAAAAAAATATCATTATCAACATAATTAACCACATCAATCAATAAAAAATAAAATAACATATACAATCAATAAATTTTGTATTAAAATTCTAAAACTAACACTTTCACTTTTTTTTGTTCAATTAAAAAAACACTTATTTTGAAATGAAAATTTTAGTATAAAAAATTTATTAGTTGTCTTTTTTTGGTAACAAATAACAATCATTAATTGTCTAATAACCATAATACAACCAATTAAAAAACAATTTATACAATATAAAACGTTAATAGCATAAAATTAATTAATTTTGTATTAAAATTTGAAAAAATTAGTATCTAATTTGAAACAAAAAAGATATATTTGCAAAGAGAGTAGATCTTAAAAGATTGTGAGCAACCTAATAGATGATCTGATCATACCTCCATGGATAAGCTTCGTCGAACGTGAAGACGTTCCCGAGGAGAAATCCTCACGCTCCACAAGACCAACACGGAGTCCACGTGTCGCAGCGTCAAGAGCGACGCCAGAGCCAGTAGCTCCACCGCCAATGACTAAAACATCTAAAGGATCAGAAGAGGTGGCTCTGATTAAAACAGACTCTTGAGCAGATCGAGACGGTACTGAAGCGGAGGCATCGCCGAGTTTATGTTTCAACGAATCTAGAATCGGACCGCCGCCTCTGTCGCTGGAGGCAACGGAGGGGGAGAGGTAGACGGTGGCGCCGGATGTGGCGGCGATTACGGCGGCTCCGACGGCTAAACGGCGGAGGGAAGAGACTGACATGGAAGATCGTTGGATGAAGTGTGGATTTGCGTTGGGAAGCGAAAGAAAGAAGATTTGCTGTAATAACAAATTGTGCTTAAATTACGGTTTTACACCCTTGCAGATATAAGCGCGGTAAGTTGATTAAGGGTGTTTTCGTCATTTTAGGAGGTAGAAATCCGAGTTTCAAGGAACAGTTTGTTGACTTTTTTTTTTTTTTTTTTTTTTGACGGTGTTTAAGAAATGATTTGTATTAATGGTTTGATTACGTTGTAGTGGGAAGTTAATTACCTGAAAGATACTAACGACATGTTTGGTCTGAAGATTCTGTTTTTTTTTTTTCTTCTAACAGAAAGTCAAGCGAATAACAGTTTCTGATTAATATATAAGGGTTTTTCAATTACTCCTTCCGTTTCATATTAAATGTTGTTTTAGATAATTTTTTTCGTTACAAAATTGGTGTGGTTTTCGATTTTCAATACAAAATTTGTTACTTTTATTATGCAGTCTATTTTTCTATTGGTTGATATATAGTTAGATATATAGGTAATTATGTTTATTTGTCCAAAAAAAAAAAAAAAAAAATATAGGTAATTATGTTTTTATATGGAAAATATACAAAATTAATAGTTTTCTTAATCTGTGTGCATGAACCTAAAACTTTAGACACTTACAATGAAACATAAGGAGTATTAATTAGCAAAGATCCTCGAGAATGATCCTTAATATTTTTGTCCATGAGAATAATGGGTTATTGTAGGTCTTATACTATGCATACCTATGTAAATATCTTGAGGCTTTTGCTCCCCAAGAATTGCAATATTTTATTGTTTTAAGTATCATTCCATTCCAACAACTGTGCCAAAACTATGTAATGTAAGTTGTAACCAACACTATCTCATACAATTGAACTTGCTTCTTCTTCTCATTACAATAATAATGTGTGCTGTGATCTCATTTCCAAATGATATCTCCCAAGAAGCGTAGAGCAGGGACACCTCTGATCTCCATGTCTACAAGTGGAGCCTGCATTAATGTCAAACCTGAGAGTTCTGAATCCTCCCTTATCATATCAAGAGCTCGCATTTGGTCCTGCAGAGTTCATTTTCCAAGTTTAGAATATGCATTGTGGTTTGTGTGTGTGTGTCTGTGTCTGTGTATATGTACCTTTCTTTTAATGGAACAAAATTTGCAGTCAGAGGAGGATGGAGGGAGAATCTGATTAACAACAAGTCTTTTGACAGGGACACTTTCCTTCTTCAATGAAGCACTTAATCTAGAAGACTCGCTCACAGCCATTACCTACGAGATAATGTCAACAACAAACATTAATAAACCGTGAGATGCGAACTCTAGACTTAAGTCATGTTTGAAGATAGGAGAACCTCTCTGGGGAGATGAATGTGTATAAATTACCGTGGGGATAGTGACAATGACAAACTCTGTAGACTCTGTGTCACGAAAAAGCTCTCTAACTTTAACCATCCTCTCTCTTAACTTTTCCAATTTGTCAGCCTTTCACATCCACACAAAATTTAAAAAACGATGTTCTCACAAGATGAAGATTACTATTATAAAGACTTACAGCATCAGGCTTGTTATCTTCTTTCCCAAAGACTGATTTGATTGCTGAAGTAGCTGAGGTTATTTTCTGCCTAAGCTGTAGATGCAGAAGAGATGCACTTTGGTTAACAAACTAACACAACAACATAGAAGTAAAGATTTTATCTGACATCTCCCACCTTCAAGATTTTACCTATGGAGGCGTCAAGGAAGTCTGGTAAGGAGAGTAGTCTCAGTGTATGACCCTGTAAGTAGTAACAAGATTTTTCTTAACAGTAAGTTTGCTAAAAAAAAGGAGGGAAAGTTTTCAGCAAAGCTTGCTCACCGTTGGGGCTGTGTCAAACACGATTCTGGTGAACATGTTGTACTCAGGTGATTCCAAAAATTGAATGACCTGTCAACACCCTTAGACTAATATCAGCAAGAAACAAAATCAAGAGAAGAGAAAGAAGGAATCAGATAGATTTACCTTAGAGATAGCAATGGCTTCATCCAATCCAGGAGGCGGTGTGTCCAGCAATTCTCCAAGTTTAAGTTCCCCCAACTTCATCAACCAAACCAAAAAGAGTCAGCATAAAAATTGCAAAGAGGCATTAAAGTGCACAAGATGCAACTACAACAAACAAACCTGTTCAACAAGCATACCAAGTCCCATACCATCCATAAAATCTTTGACACCAGTGCCTCCATTCATCTGAGATGCACTACGAAACTCTTCTCTAGCCTTCTCAGGGTTTATCTGTTACAATGCTATAAAATTAAAACTCAATTTTTGAGTGGAAAAGATGCCCCCAACTACAAAACAAACAAACATTGAAACTATCCAACATACTTCAAGAGCAAACAAAGGAGATTCAGGTCCTTCAACAGGCACAAGCATTCCTCCAGTCAAATCCTACAAAAAACACAACCAATCATACATCTTTCATCAATCAATCAAACAAGTTCAAATTCAGCTTTACCTGAGCAAAGGAATCACTCAAGGAATGAGCTGGATCTGTGGAGACAACAAGAGTTGGATGTCCATTGTTAGCAAACCTCACAGCTAAAGAAGCAGCGCAGCTTGTTTTCCCCACTCCTCCTTTCCCTCCTAACATGTAATACTTCCTCTTCGTCCCTGAGACCATCTCATCGAACTCTGACGCCGTCTCCGTTGGACTAGCTACTGATTTCACTAAACCCACAAATCAAAGGAGAACCTTTTCGATCAGTCTAATACTCAAGTCCATGTTTTTCAATCAGGAAGAAGGATTAAAAATGGAACCTTGGAGAGAGTTTCTGTGGCGTTGATGTTTGACGGAGAGGGAAAGAATCGCCGGCGATGTGACGGTGGAGAAAGAGATGAAGTTAGTTCTTGATAGGAGAGGAGTTGAAGAGAATCTGGATTTGCATAGAGGAGAAGAAGAAGAAGAAGATAATAGAGAGGATGAAAGAGTCGTCATTTTTTGCGTCTCTCTCACTTGTTGGAATAATGTTTAAGACACAGAAGCGGTGGTGACGATATTGTTTATCGTCGTGTATTTGCTTCGGACGCACAATAAATTAATACTCTGGTTTCGGTTTGTTCGGTTCGTGTCGGGTTCGGATAGTTCGGTTCGGTCATAATCACACCGAAGTAAACTCAAAAAAAAAAGTCAGTTTAGTTTGTTTTCGGTTAATTTCGATTTTTTTTTTAATTTTATTTCTGAAATAACAATTTTTTTGTTTGGTTAGATTTCACTATATTTTTTTTTTTTCTGGTTAGTTTAGTTAAATTCAGTTACTTCGATTTGGTTATTATTAATTTATTTTTGAAAATTAAAAACCGGATGTAACCGAATTATTTTCAAAATCTAACCGAATTGAACCGAACTCAAAACCATAAGAGAATCGAATCAATTTCGGTTCCGTTGGTACTGATAAAATCCGTAGGCCAAAACTATAGTAACAATTTTAACAACCAAAAAAAACTAAATAACAAAAGATTTTTTTCTTCTAGTATTATTAATTTATTATAACAGATTTGTCTAACTTTTGTTTTTGGATCAAAACAGATTTATCTAACTTTTGATGCAAATCTACTTGAATGGTCTTGTTCAAGCGTGGTTCGAGTTCACGCTTCTGGACCTAGACTTGATACAACAACTAAGGCAGCTTGGTAGATGAACACACTAAGGGCTTTGAAGGTTATCTTCTTTAGCATACCACACTGGTATATGATCTTGGGAAGTTAAGTGTAGACATCCAAGTTTCTGAAAGTATTAGTTTTGTTTAGTTCCAATAGTAATAAACGAGGTTCTGAGACCTAACGGAACAACGGAACAGCCTAATATATACTGAGTGCTTAACTCAAGTCATGGTTTGAGTACATGGAGAAGCAGCCATTTCTCTTTGGAATGATTAGATACATGTGATTCTAGTCCATTTAAGCAGTCAAATTTTATTCCACAAGCAATTAAATCCAAATCTCTTACAAAACCAACAACGAGAAACAAGGTAAAAGAGCAAACTCCAGAATTCAACTACAAAGCAAATTATTCCAAAAGCTCCATAACAGCTAAGCCAACGAGCTTAAGCAACGAGGAAGGGTAGAACAGTGAGCATAAAGGCCTCGTAGTTGAAAGTAGCTGATCCTGATAACGCTGTATCCTTCTCCTTAAACTTCTCAGTCAGCCCCTGCCATTTTATATTTCCATCAAACATCAAAACACAGACACTTACACTACTCTACAAGAATGTGATTCAAGCAATGAAGAATAGTACTATACCTTTACAGTCAAACAACACCTGCATCAATGCAAAAAAAAAACAAGAATCAGTATGGAACTATACTTATCACAGAGGAAAAACAAGAAAATGAACATACTCGATGAAGTTGTCATATTCAATAGCTCTGTTCCTGCCTCCACTCTTGTCAAACTTAGAAACAAGCAGATCCAACACCACAGGAGACACTGAAAACCCGAGACTCAACAGTGCATCTCTCAACTCATTCGTATCGATTCTTCCACTCCTATCCTTATCAAACCTCTCAAAGATAGTCTGCAAAAAAAAAAAAAAAAAAGACACAACACAAAACAGTTCATATAACTCTCCAAAGATTCTTGATATCTTATAACTAACCAAAAACCATTGCTTTTTATTAACTTACCCTCCAACTCTGAAGACTGTAGAAAAGTGAAGTAAACTCTTTTGGTCCTGCAACGTTCCCATTATTAAAATCATTATATATCTAATGAAAAGATGGTTACAGTAATTTTTTTTTTTTTTTTTGAAACACTTCAACTTGGAATTATATAATATCAAAAATACTAGTGATCAAAGACAAGTTCTTGATAAGAAAATTTTGGACAAAAATTTGAAGATAAAATTTTAAAAGAAACTAACCGATCTTCCTAACGTTACTGTTAGTGAAGAGATACATGAGGAGATGAACAGTTCTCATACTGAAACTCTGATTATACGAAGACAACGCTCCCTGAAGCTCCTTATCATCAATAAAACCACTGTTGTCACGATCCGCCGCCTGGAAACACGTCACGATGTTCGGATCCGTTCCCGGAGGAAACGCCGACGGGACCAAAGACGCAAACGGACTTCCGTAACCACCCTGCTGCTGCTGAGGAGGAGGAGGAGGACCTCCGTAGCCTCCTTGTCCGTACGGAGGAGCTCCGTAACCACCACCAGACGATCCATGACCACCGTAACCACCACCACCGGGAGATCCGTAAGCGGCTTGCGGTTTCTCTTTGTGCGGCTTGTGGTCTCCTCCGGGAGGTGACGCGTACGGTGCTGACGGTGGTGCGCCGTAAGGAGCGGAGGAAGGTGGAGGTTGAGAGCCGTAGGGGACGGCGTAGGGAGAGGAAGGTGATGATCCGTAGGGTGGAGGATTGGTACCGGAGGATCCGTAGGGTTGAGGAGGAGGTGGATTGCCGGAGGATCCGTAGGGTTGAGGAGGAGGTGGGTTTCCGGGGTAACCGTAACCTTGGTTGGAAGGAGGGTAACCAGACATGGCGGAGGAGAAGGTTTCAGAGAGATGAAAAGAAGACAAGTGGCTTTAATGTTATTAATGTCTTTACGTATGTGTGAATACTTTATATAAAAGTGGGGTTTTGATTCGAGATATTTACAAGTGGACCACGTTGTAGACTCCACATGGGCTTTGTACGCGGTGAAGGGTGTAGTCGTAATTGGCCGAGTGACGCGTCAATTTTGTTGTTGCTGGATGTACGTGCTTTGACGTCCCGTCGTCGTCTTTTTCGTCAGATGAGCTTTTTCTGGCGGGCCCGGTTTGGTTTTTAATAACAGCGGAAATTTGGTTCGAATTTGAACACATGAACACGTAGACTCGGTTCTTTTTTTTTTTTAACAACATAACTTTTATTAATTAGAACGTAACCAAAACATACTAGTACATACATAATTATGAAAATACAACAACAAATAACTTAAGTAAAACATATGAATCTTCTTGAGAGATGATTCTCTTTGAGCGGTCTTTATTAATAGAGTATCCACTCTATTAATTTTTCTACGATCTTGATTTCTTCGTCGCATTGAAAATATTGATTCTCTTTGTTGTATTACATTGGTCTTCTTCTGTTTAAGATATATTCTTTGATATTGAATCCAATGTATTGATTCAGTTCTAAGAAATAAAAAATGAAAAGACCAATTTTTAACGATTATAAGAATATCGCCATACAACAAAGAGATTAAACCTTCTATCTTGCATTACCACGTATTCTTTGATGTAGTCCACGATTTCAAAAATATATTTTGATACCAAATATATTGTATCAAAATATAAACATTGAAAATTTTATTTATTGGCGTCAATCTTAGTCCTTTTGTATCTAGATCATGACGAATCCATGGCGGTTTCTTGGGAGGGCGTTGTTTCCATAACAAGTCTAAAAAGACTTGTTTGAAACAACAGATATGCCACACACTTGCATGATAACCACCAGAGATTTTCATCGCTGTGACAATGACATATTTTGGTGGCTTCCATGACCATTGATTCCAAAAAACAGCGATTCGTATGATATCCTTACCAGATTCTGAAAGCAATACAATATTGTCATCGACCATGGCCCCATAAACCATGTCGGAAATTGTACCGTCGAATTGAAAAGAAGTGAAATCACACTTCAATCCGCCGTAGAGAAGTATCTTCTCCACGAGAGAGAAGAGCAATAGATAGTGAAACATCAAAAAAAACCATACCTTGATCAGATTAATGCTTGAGCGATTGAGATATAGAAATCGCCATATCCATCGCAAATAATCGTCAGGCGTTTTTTATTCTATCACGTAGACTCGGTTCTTATATAATGTTTAAGATTGTTTTTCAAGTTCAATTGTCTTTTCTTTTTGTATGCGTTTATCTTTGTGATTATAGTTTTGGGGATTATAAATAGAAATATTTTGTGCAATTGTTTGTTTTTAACACTGATAATTATGCTATTACAAACTATCAACTATAAAAGTAGTAAAATACGTAACACTGGATAATTATGTTTTTGCCTTTTGGTATTAGTTAGAAATTTTAATTAGCTAATTAAGATTTCTTTTAACATGTAAACGTTCATTTTATTTAAAAACAAGAATTCCATTTAATACAATTGAAAACCCTAGTCCTAATATAGAAATGGAACTTGATTGAAGACCAATTTTACCTAATTCTTACCTAATCCGAAAAAGAAATGAAAATAGATAGTTTTGACTCTTTGAGTAACATATATCTTCAATGATTTTTTTTCCTTTGCAAGGATGACAAACCAAAAATAAACCTTCAAAAAGACAAACCAAAAATAAGACAATGTAGTGCATAAATCATAATAATTTATTTATTTTAATTCAATTTGAAAAAAGAAAGATTTAAATTTTCTAAATTATTATTTGACATTAATAAATTTATACATATACAATTTTGTTAGTTTATAAAAAAGAAGTACTGAATTTTTTTTAATTAATAATGATAAATTGTAAACTTTAAAAGTTAATTGTTGTTTTTATTAATTTTGTAAAAATATTAGAAATGGTTATTTTTATTAGAAATGGTTTATCTATAGAAAATAATAAATTTTTAACTACACTTACTATTATTTAAAATTAGAGATTAATATTAAATTAGTCAATCTTAAAAGTATACATTAACTACTTTTACCAAACAAAGCAACCAAACAATTCAACACTTTCCCCTACATCTCTCTCTCTCTCCTTTCTCCATCAAACCAAAACTTCCGATCTCCATCAAACAACCAAAGAAGATGAACAACAAAAAGAACCCAGATCAGAAACCAGACATGTCCTCCTCCTCCTCCTCCCCAAAGAAACAAACCCTCTTCATCTCCTCCCTAATCCTCCTCTGGTACACCTCCAACATCGGCGTCCTCCTCCTCAACAAGTTCCTCCTCTCAAACTACGGTTTCAAATTCCCAATCTTCCTCACAATGTGCCACATGTCAGCCTGCGCCATCCTCAGCTACGTCTCCATCGTTTTCCTCAAGCTCGTCCCTCTCCAGCACCTCAAATCTCGCTCCCAGTTCATGAAGGTCGCGACGCTCAGCATTGTGTTTTGCGCCTCTGTTGTTGGTGGGAATGTTTCTTTGCGTTATCTTCCTGTTTCGTTTAATCAGGCTGTTGGTGCTACGACGCCGTTTTTTACGGCCTTGTTTGCGTATCTTATGACGTTTAAGAGAGAGGCTTGGGTTACGTATGGTGCTCTAGTTCCCGTTGTTACTGGTGTTGTGATCGCTAGTGGGGTAACGTCTTTTTTTGTCTTTTATTTTGATGATGTGTTATGTCTCTGTAGATTTACATGTCTGATCCATCCATTGTTTGGTTTTTGATATTAAAGATGAATGTTTTGTGTGTCTGAAACCCAAAAAGGTTATTTCTTTTAGTATTAAAGATGAATGATTACGTTAGTAAACACAATTACGAGTCATGTGTTATCTAAAGTTTCTTCCTTTTTTACTTGACTGCGTTATTTGAGTCATGTGTTATCTAAAGTTTCTTCCTTTTTTGCTTGACTGCGTTATTTAAGTCATGTGTTATCTAAAGTGTCTTCCTTTTTTGCTTGGCTGTGTTATCTAAAGTTTCTTCCTTTTTTTACTTGACTGCGTTATTCGAGTCCTGTGTTATATAAAGTATCAGACTTGGTTGTGTTTCTCTTACAAGGCCTTTGTCATTGAATGTTCTGTTTTTGTCATGTTGTTGGTTATGGAGTTTCTGTATTAACTTAATGGAATTGATTTAATGATCTGTGTTCACAGGGTGAGCCAGGTTTTCACTGGTTTGGGTTCATTATGTGCATTAGTGCAACTGCAGCAAGAGCTTTTAAATCTGTTCTTCAAGGCATCTTATTGTCTTCCGAGGGGTAAGAAGATCATTTACTCAATGAAAACAGAACTAAGCAGATTAATGAGTTTTTGGAGTTTTTTTTTTGACATGTCTCTTGCAGAGAGAAGTTGAATTCGATGAATTTGATGCTGTACATGTCCCCAATAGCAGTCATTGCGCTTCTGCCTGTAACAATAGTTATGGAACCAGATGTGATGAGTGTGACTCTAACGCTCGCAAAACAACATCAGTACATGTGGATACTTCTTTTGGTTAACTCTGTTATGGCTTATTCAGCTAACTTGTTGAACTTTCTTGTTACCAAACACACAAGCGCACTTACCCTCCAGGTAAAAATAAATAAAATAAACATTACAACATTTACAAAGATTGGATCAAACGTTTGTGTGTGTGTGTTCAATGTTTTCAGGTTCTTGGAAACGCAAAAGGAGCGGTTGCGGTTGTGATCTCAATCTTGCTATTCCGAAACCCGGTCACGGTGATGGGAATTGGCGGGTATAGTATAACAGTGCTTGGAGTTGTTGCATATGGAGAGACTAAACGTAGGTTTAGATGAGCTCAGAGACTCCTCATCTCTATGTTTTTACTTCCTATCTGAGATGGCTCTTAGGAACTGATGAAACTTTGACATTAATAGTAATATACTACCTTTAGAGATATATATACTTACTATCTCAAACTCATTTTTGTAACTAACTTATAGACATATAAATCTTTTGTCCTTTTTTCAATCTGGAGAGGAGATGTCATTACCATTGGTTGTGTTTAAAGACACGCTTTCTCTTGTCACAATGTGTTTAATTTCTTGAAAAGAAAAACAAAAGGCAATTTTGTATCAACTCAGATATGCTTTTGGATTAGTGAAAAGGCATTTCATAATGTTTCCTACTTTGTTTCTTAATGCCATGGGAGCTGAAACAGAGTAACCTCACTCAAAGCTTGGCTAGATTTTGAAGCCCATGGTTACATATATGTACATGTGACATTGATACACAAAACTCCAAATGGTCTAAGTCAGAGAATTGTCACGAGGAGCACGTGGGCAGCTGAGTCCCATCCATACACAAAACTCCAAACTTGCCCACATTTTTTTAAAACTGAAACCATTACAGTTTCAATTTAATTATTCCACCTAACCAATCCCATCACGTTTCACTTTCACCCTTCATCTTGCTTTCCTTTCCTTTTCGGTTCATATCATCTTTAAGAATCTACAAAGAAAAACAACTTTTCATTTCTGTGAGATTCTTTTTCTCCAGCTCCTCCAAGGTTTGTTCTTTACCATCTTCATCTTCACTCTTGTTCTGCTCTTCAATCTCTGGTGGTCTTTTTTGTCAAGTAATAAGATCTAGGTTTCATATCATTGTAATCATCACCAACTAACTAGTTAAAAAGTTGGATACTTTGATAAGGTTTAGGACAGTATTGGTCGGAATAACTTAACTAAAAGATTCGATTTTTATTAGTTTCAAAAGAAAAAAAAAAGATTCGATTTTTATATAGCTCTGCTTGAGTTTGTTTATTAGTATTGAAGAATTTAATTAAAAGATTCGATTTTTATATAGCTCTGCTTGAGTTTGTTCTTGTTTCAGAATCATGCATGAGAAGAGTATTGTAGAGGACGTTATCGACGATTTGGTTGATAACTTCACTGAGACAGTTCAGAAGAAGAAAAATGTTTCTTTCTTCGAACAAGAAGAAGACACCGTCTCTTCTCGTTTCAACCGCTTGTTTGGTCGTGAGAAGCCTATTCATCATGTCTTAGGCGGTGGCAAATGTAAGAAAAGTTCTCAAAGACATCATGGTTTCGTGTGTTTGTGTTTTGTTCTAACAAAGTCTTGTGAGAGATTCTATTCTTTCAGCTGCTGATGTGTTGTTGTGGAGGAACAAGAAGATCTCTGCAAGTGTACTGATGGGAGCCACTGCAATTTGGGTGCTTTTTGAGTGGATCAACTTCCATTTTCTCTCTCTCGTTTGTTACGGTCTCTTGCTTGGTATGATTGTGCAATTCGTTTGGTCTAATGCCTCAGGGGCTCTAAACCGGTAATGTTGGTTCTCTAACATATCATTGGTTCCTTTTGATTGCAATCTAAACAAGTTCTTTTATTATAAAATGTCTTAAAGCAGGTCACAGTCTAGAGTGCCTCGCCTTGTTCTTCCAAAAGATTTCTTTGCTGATGTGGGTGTGACCATTGGAACAGAGGTTAACCGTGGTTTGATGTTTCTTCAGGACTTGGCTTGTAGAGGGAGTTTGAAACAGTTCCTCATGGTAGTATATATTCTTATTTAACATCTGCATTGCATTATGTATATAATGTTCATGGAACGTTAATGATTCTGCATTAAAAAAATTTCAGGCTGTGATTGGACTATGGTTAGCTGCAATGATAGGGAGCTGTTGCAACTTCCTAACTGTTTTGTATATTGGTGAGTCTTTCTTATTACTGATTTTTTTTGTTAAAAAGGTTGGCAATTGTGTTTGAAAGGTCATTTTTTTGTGTGGTGTGAAGGGTTTGTGGGAGCACACACAATGCCGGTTCTGTATGAGAGATATGAAGATGAAGTTGATGGTTTTGTTGATTCTTTGCTCATGAAGTTTCATAGTCATTACAAGAAGATTGATACTGGTTTTCTCAGTAGAATCCCAAGTGGAAAGTTTGGGTTCAAGAAGCATGACTAAATCAACTTCCTTATCTTTCTTTCTTGTTAAAACAATGGATTATGGTTGTGCTCTTTGTTGTGTTCATGTTTTGAAAAATAGTCATGTAGATTTGTGTATTAAAGTTCTTTTATTTTGTTATTACAAACTCATCTCCATTGTGTTTCCTTGTTTAGGTACTCTCAAACGAAGTAAATATAATCACTGGTATATATGTATGTACATACACTACCAAAGTTATACAATAAATAGATAACTATTTCAACAATTGATATACATAAGTGTCGAAAAAATTTGTACTATCAAATTTATACAAGCATATTTTATAACAGTACTACTAACACTAGACTTCAGAGATGAGTTTTAAAAAAATTCTAGATGTGAGTTCAGAAAAAATAAAGAGAAGAAATTCAACATGTCAACTCTTTTTCATTGTGGTGGTTAAAAAAAATTTAGTTCATTGTGTGTCTACCAAATTAGGCTTTAGCCCATCTCTTAGCCCAATAGTTCAACTGTTACAGAAACCCATAGTCATTTGTTTGATACCCCCATGGAGTTATGGACATTTGGGGCTTGCTAAATTAGCACCTAGTTTTCTTAGTATGCCCTCTACGTTGTAACTAGGGCTGGGATTTTACCCGATACCAGAATCCAAACCCAAACCCAAACCCGATAAAAAAATCTGAACCAAAACCGAATCAAAATAGTAAAATACCTGAACGAATACTGAATTAAGAGAGATTGGATATCCGAATCCGAACGGGTAATACCCGAACCCGGATGAATATCCAAAGATAACCGAAGATATGTATATTTAGTCTTATATTTCTAGTTTACTTCTCTTATTTTACCCAAAATATTTATATTGATGTTCTACATAGTTCGAAATCAGATAATATACATATATTTGTGGATAAAATAATTTTTTATTCAATTAAAATGCATATCCATCCTTTTTATTTCATACATTAACAAAAGTTGCATTCAAATTCTCAAACCATTAATTAAACTAAACTAGTATTTTTTCAATTTTTAGAATTTTTTTTTCCAAACTTATTAATCATTTAACCTATTAAAAATTCAAAAAGTCAGTTTTGTAAAAAAGAAATTGAGTGATGAAGAATTTGATTTTTTTTTTTTTTTTGAAAATCTAAAATATCCGAACTCGATCCGAAATAACCGAATCCGAACAAAAATACCTGAACCCGACCCGATATATAAAAATACTCGAACGGGTTCTAGACCCCTATACCGAAATACCAAAAAATCTGAAATACTTGATCCGAACCCGAACGGGTACAAGAACACCCCATCCACAGTTGTAACTTGTAAGTTATGTTTCTTGTTAATTTATCCTCTTTACAGGTCAATGTTTAATATTTTTTTCTGATACTGAGATAATACAAAGAAGAACTCTATCATTAATTACATATTTATTTTCATGAATTGATTGATACACAGGATTTTAATTGTTCTTTGACAAAAAGGATGGGTAGGAGATTATAACTGTATAAGGACATCTCCGAGTCTCCGACACTATTTCAATGTCAAAATCATGTGGAGTATATTTTAGCACTAAACTTTTTTTGAGTTTTAACTCTCCAACCACAAACTATTGAGATTGTAAACAATCAATAAATATACCTTTATTTAGGTCAACCTACACATAAACAGCGTACGTTCTTGTCAGCGTATGTTCTTGACGTTCTTGAAATATGGGAGAATGTATGGTACATTTAAACTCTTTAAATTGGATTGCATCAAGTGTTTTAAACTAACAGGTTGGTTGATGGATTAATTAATTTTCTTCTTCGAAATCCGACAGTAAGGAGTGTTACTGTTTAACTTTGATTGAGATGGTTTGGTTCACCCGGATTATATTCGTAATTAAACTAGTTACTGAGGGTTAAAATAAGCCGAAAAGAATTTGAACACCATTCCCGGAGGAGACCAAGAAGATTCTTAGGGCAAAGCGTGAAGTAAAAAGGCTGTCGAAAATAAAACATTACAATTACAAAACTTACATCTTTCACAAAACCCTAGAGCTTCATCCCAACCAAACTTCCTTATTGGCACTCCTTTTTATTTCAATTCCAAGCCCCATACGTATTTGATTTCTTTAGTTCTTTATTGTGGATCTCATAATCATTACACACTTTATAATCTACTGCTCATGCAATTTGAATATGAAAGTGAGAATGGCAAACAAAGCCCTAGAGACTGGGTAGATTGCAAAAAAATAGTGTATGAACTTCTCCAAGCAACAACGCAACTTTGAACTTTTGAAACGATCATCTTAGTCCTAATTATGGGGGTAGTGTATGCGTAATACCCACTTCCTGGAGAAGTTCTGACTTGCTTAATTGCTTAATTCAAAACAACACGTCAAGACTATATATACTGGTTTTAAGTTTTAACTTTCAAGTAACGAGTTATCTAAAAATAAGCATTTTTCTAAGGAATTTATATCTAACTAAGAGCATCTCCAAAAAATATTTTCAATTTTAAAATTTTCAAAACTCTATATTTCAAATTTAAAGTTGTTCTTCTCCAAAAGTAAAATTTCAAATTTAACTTTTAAATTATTTGTATTTTATAATATGATCCTTATATTTATCATAACTAATTTAAACTCATAAGTTTTTTATAAATAAATAGCACATACACAAAGATATTTACAGCAATGTTAATTAATAAAATGTGCACTAAATTTATAAAATCATAAATAGAAAAAAATAATTGAATATTAAACTACAAGCAAGATATCATATTAAATCTTGTGATCTTGTTTTTGTTTATTTTTGAAATATTTTAAACCTTATTTTAATGTTTTCAAAAATTTATGTGTAATATTTAAATTTATAAAAAATTGAAATATTTATTAGGGAAATTTTTTTAAGGATTAAAACGAGAAATAAAAAAATATTTTAGAATTATAAATGTGATGTATAATTATAATGATCAAAATAAAAATAAAAATTTAAAAATTTTAGATAGTAACACTCTATATTTGAAATTATAAAATTTCTTTTGGCGATAGTCTAATAGAATCTGACTAGTTAAAATTTTGCTATATCATATATATGGACATATCTTTGTAATTGATCTTAGAATTTGTAATTTATAGATCTACTTTTAAAAATAAATAGTGAGGGTGTTTTGAAAGATTTTGAAAAGTTAAGGATGTTTAGTATTTAAATACCTTGACTTAAGTTTGGCCTTAAATTCAAACCATTTATGATTACGTGCGGAATGGGAGTATGTATTATTCTATTATTTTGTTTTGCTTTCTTGTATTGTTTAATAGAACTGCTTTAATTAGGTGTTTGCATATTTCAAAGTTGTGGCCTCCTCATGCTACTACGCGACCCACTCTCCCAAAAGTTTCTTCACAAAAATAATTATTTTCGCCATAAAACTTTTAAGTTTGCGGTTTTATTACTTTTGTTGTAAAAAAAAAATCTTTTTAGTATATACCGTTTTAATGCATATGTGATTAGGCCCTATATGTGATCTGTTCTTTTTCACAAACACATCCTGTAGAACAGTTTTTTTTATAATTCTTCCTTTTCTCCCTTTTCAAATGATTATATATATATCCAATCAGATTGACAGATTCAGATGTTATAACTCCGGCTTGATTGATGAGATTCGAATAAATAGTAGTATAGTATTTATAAATCTTCCAGCAAAAAGAAAATATTCTTAACATATGCATATATAGACGTAGCTGTGAATCATATGGTTAGTCTATAATTTATAAGCATATAATGTGAGCACATTGGGTAGTTGAGCCAAATAGAAAATAAAATAGTCAAAAACAGCTGGAGATGACAACCTGAAAATATCGTTCTGAGTATTGTTATTGTCACTCATAAAAAGTGTCTAAACAAGGCTATGCATTTCTCACTTTCTAACTAATAAGCTGTACTACTCGGAAGTAGGACTTGGCAGAATATATTTTGTAAATTTTGTTTCGATTCGTTGTTATTTCAATTCGAATAAAAAATTCTGGATATTTCTAATTCTAGGATACAAAAAAAAATATTAATAAGAAATATCTGTATAAAAATAATCCAATCATAAATACTAATATTTCTGGAAGCAAATCTTCGATTTGATCAGTTATATACATATATATATACATTTACCAGATTATTTTTATTATATTTATGTAGATTTATATAATTTTTTTATCAAATTGATGTTTTATTATTAGAGCTTCAAACGTAAATAATTTATTATATGATAAAATATTATTTTTATATTATTTTGTGATTTTATTTAACTTTAGTTTTTATTTTTTTATACAGATCATATATCCTGTTAAAAGTATAAATTTATGGATATCCGAACACTAAATATTTGGATAACTACATAACAGATCAACCCATCAAATAATTGATCATTCAGATGAAATGAATATAATCAAATTATAAATACTTCCAAATCTCTATATTCGTTTAATGCCTACATGTAACCGGAAGAATAAGAATTTTTAAAACTAAATTTGCACCCAAAATAGGAAAATGACAATTTTGTAAACATCATAAGAACTGTAAAAATAGATGAAATGTGTTATACAGAAGAATCAAAAGACAAAGAATTGGCAAAAAGTGTGAAAAGTTATTAACAGAACCAACAATGATTTTTTGTCACAACTCACAACCAACCAACCAACAATGATTTATAAGCACTTCTCATTGATTAATCAAATGCTTATGTAGGTTAAACAAGGCTAATTAGTAGTATGATCAAGGTAGGTTATTATAAGATAAATTAGAAATATTTGATTAAAGAATGAGAAGAAAAAGAGGGAGACGACAAGGAGAAGAAAATGGGTGTCATTATGTGAGAATTTCAAAATTTTCAGTGCGATTTGTTTAATTAGTCTCTGGTTGGCAGCTTCCATTCTCTTTCTATTCTTCTATTCTTCTATTTTGTTTTTGTAAATCTCTAAATTTTAAAAGATTCCATAACTACAACACTAACCCCTAGTAAGTTAACGATATGATTTTATAATAGTAGGATGACAAGTAATTAAGATACGCATATCGCAGACACATATCTGTTTTATATTATGTTTATTCAGTATACATCTAAATTCTTTTTTTTTATCAACTTTACATCTAAATTCTTTCTTGGTTTGATTTCATGAGTATTATGTTAACTCACGAACCCGTGAATATGAATTCCATATCGAGCAGTTGAGCTATAGATTAAGAAAATGTATGACAAATTTCTGTGTGTTTATTTACTCAGATAAGGTACTATTGATCAATGACTTAAAAAAAGAAACAAATCGTGTAGAAAAATAGGAACGGATCAAAGGATCGCTTTTCTTTTGTTCAACAAGGAGTTTATTTACTGATTAAAACTCTTGGGCTGCTTACTACTAATTTTACAGACCATAGATTCAAGAGGTGTATAATCGTTGATGAAAAATTCTCCTTTATTTTTGATGAAAATTATCTTATATATTTTGTTTTCGTACTATATGATATTAGACCTTGGAATGCTAGAGTTCATAGGTCCAAACCTTCTCAATCATTCAAAAAAGAAAAATGTAAATTATGACTAATTGTTTTTCAAATTTGTATGATACATAAAATATACAAAAGATACGTATCAGGGTAGTCAATGTGTTTAACATAAAAAAAAAATAGTTGAACTGTTTTAGTAGGATCGCTTGGGGTAAACTTGTCAACGAATTGATTAGTAGTTTCGGTATTCAATTGGTATCAAGTATCAACTGATCGAATATCAGCTTTTATAACTTAGTACATTATAAAAGGGTTAACGTAACTATAATTTAAATTGTCGAAATGAAATCTAAAAATGTATTGAATATATTTTTTGGTATTGATAGCGTTAAGATCCACATTGGTTTCGAAATATGTTTGTCATCGACTAAAAGATCCAGATATCATAAATGTGAATTGAATAGACATTACATGTGAAATTATATTGTTGAGATAAAACAAATACCTTATTTTGAAAATTGTTATTTGAGTATTATTTTAAATCATTTATGATAAAAAGACAAGAATCACAAGACTGTACAAAAATAAAAACAATAAAACCCCACTGTCAATTTTTTCCCTACATTTATTTCCGTCTTGTTCGTTGTATGTTATCTTACATAAAATCAAAAGCAAACTTTCTGAAACTATAAAAAGAAAATTTTTTCTTCCATTTTTGATACGCAGCTAACTAATAACACAAGAAGGAAAAAAAGATACAAGACTGTACCAAGATAAAGACAGTAAAACCCTGCTGTAAAATTTCCATTAAATTTCTATGTATAATTTTAAATTTTAAATTTTGTGTATTTTTCTTACACAAGATCATATCAAAAACTTCTATTTTTACATAATCAACTATAGGCTTGGGCGTTTTTAACTCAACCCGAAGTACCGACCTCTATCCGAACCGGAAAAATCGAAACCGAATCCAAAATGTTTTACAAAAATATTTGAACATGACTTATAAGCTTATTACTTTGGAGTTTGGTTATAATCCGAACCAAACCGAAATCTGAATTAGGACCCAAAGATATCTAAAACTAGTTAAATATGTTAATGTTTTTATATATGTTAAGGTGATTTAGATATTTTAGAATTCAAAATACTTTTGTAGTTTATTTTATTTGTTATTTTGAATACCTTTTAGTTAATTTAGATAGTATAACTAATTTTTAATTATATTTGTAAATAATTTATATATTTTGAAATTTTTTTGTCAATTTTCGAGGTTTTAAATTTTTTATTTTTAGACGATTTTAAACATTGGTTAGATCCGATCCGAACAGAATTCAGAAGGAATCAAACCGAATCCGATCCGATAATTAATAAAAACCGAATGATACTTATAAACATAACACCGAAAATCTGAAAATTTGAATCATCCGAACCGATACCGAATGGACCACTGAACGCCGAGGCCTAATCAACTACCTCTCCCATTAATAATAAGACAAAATTGCCCACCCTAGACTTGACCTTCCTTTTACAGCAAGGAGTAATATTGTAATTTACACCAAGACTTGCACTTATTATATTCATTACTATTATTATCATCATCACCCCGACAAAGCTTTCTTCTGCTTCTGTTTCATATGCTTCAAAGTTCTTCAGAGCTATAGAGAGAGATAAAACAAAAAAAGAAAACTAAAGAGCTTCGGGCCTGGATCTTGGATATGTCTAGCGGGTGGGTCAAGTCATGGCAGTGCAAGTCTAAAGCTTTCGACGACGTTTACAACCCGACCAAAACCCCAAACCCGAATCCGAAACGTCTAACGTCAAGCTACAGCTGCAGAAGAAGCAGACAGAACCTAAAAGACGTGATCAACACTAAAAAACCAAAACCAAAACCCGACAAACCAGAATCCGACCCGGTTTCAACCCGGATCCGATCATCCATAGTGCTTGACCCGCTTTTGCCGACGCTAACGGAGCTCGCGGAGGGGCACCAGTCTCGCAACGTGGTGGAGATTATCTTCAACACGAGCTGGGGCCCGAAGCCGTTTCCGGGTCGGGTCGAAATGATCTTCAAAGTGCAAAACGGGTCGAAAACTCTGACCCGGTTCGAGGAGTATCGCGAAGCCGTGAAGGTAAGGAGCGTCGGGAAATCGCGTGAGGAGAACGCGCGCTCCGTCGCCGACGGGAACGAGACGATGAGGTTTTACTGTTTGGGTCCGAGTTACGGCGGCGGCGCGTGGGGGATTCTTGGAGGAAAAGGCGGCGGCGCGTCGATTTTTACGTTCGCCGGGAGTTGCATGGCGCATGAGAAGGCCGGTGGAGGTAAAGGGAGGAAGGCAATGCTGGTTTGCCGAGTGATAGCGGGAAGAGTCTCGAGGAGAAACGAGTTGAGGTATGACTCGGTTGACTCGGATGTTCGAACTCGGTTTGACTCAGTGAGTGGTGGTGACGGCGAGTTGGTCGTGTTTGATACACGTGCAGTGTTGCCTTGTTTTCTCATAATCTATCGTTTGTAATAAATTTTTTTTTTATTTTCTAACTTCTACTTTGTAATTTCATTAATCAACGCAATTTTCTCCTAATGTTTAGAGAATTTGTTTTTCGATGTGTAATTTTTGGTAGAAAATTGTGTTGATAAATCTATACTATTAAAAGAGAAGGAGTCTAAATAAATCTACTTAAAAAAGTTGTTTGGACCCATTAGACTAACATTTTTAGTCTTTCCTTATATTTCTT
>CAKOAT010217376.1:642846-656827 GCA_932364175.1 Eruca vesicaria subsp. sativa | reverse complement strand
TAAAAATATTCAGCTAATTCATTGATTTGTCTAATTTGGTTAAAAATAGTATTTTAGGTTATTTAGTGTTTAGATATTATATATAATTAATATTTTTAGGTATATAATTTATATAAAAAATATTTAAATACCTATTTGGTTTCTCAGTTTGATTTCTATTTTTAGATTCTAGAGATATATGGTATGATCGATTATTTATAAAATTTGGTTTAATTTAATTTCGTTTATTTTTTTTTTAATTTAAAAAATTAAGTACCCATTTGTGCATAATCAAAAATAGAATCCACGCTTCTCAATGGGTTAATAACAATCTTTTTGATTTTAAGATCTTTTTACCATATTCATTTTTTTAATTTTACAAGACTGAAATAAAATAATAGAACAACAACCCTCTCATTTTATAAATACAAGGTATCTCGAACCCCTTTTACCATCAACTCAATCAAATTTAAAAACACCATCAAACCAATCAAAATATCTATTCCGAAATATTTGGCTTTACGATTAACAAAAAAAAAACCCGCGCTTCTTAAGCGCGGGTCAAAATCTAGTGGTAATTAATTTTGCTGTCAAAAAAGTTAATGCGTTGGCGTGTACAAATGTCTCATACATAGATTTTATTACATAGTCAATTATTATGATTTTATACAGTTCGTTATTTAGATTCGCACATTCAATGCTTTACATCAATAGTAGATCTTTGATTTACTCAGTTATGACATATACCTTCCTTAAACTGGCAATTTTCAAATTTTTGTAACTTAAACTGGCAGTTTTCAAATTTTTGTAACTTTTGTGATAGAAAGTGATTTTTTCACTGAGAGTACTTCAAAGAGAGAATAATCAGTAAAGTAATTCTGTTTAAAGAGCATTTGTAAAAGATATAAAGTGAAAAAAGGAAAAGAAAAAGAGTAAAAATTGAAAATGAAATCATGAAAGTCACTGGAAGCACATGGATATAGCGGTTAAAACTTGAAGATCACGAGAGAAATACCGTCAAGAAAAAAACGATAAATGTGAAGTTCGACAAACACATTAGACGCATTAGGCCCATCAACTAATGTATTCGACTACCTCTTACAAGCCTTGAAATGGTATAAAATAAAGATCATAGACTGAAAAGCTTTCTCCTCTACATCCAAGGCCGTTAAATGTAAAAGCCCAATATCAAACCTGTCCAATTAGACTCAATAATAAACCAAGTTAAATAAATTATAAAAAATAACTATACAAATGATAATAAACTAACTGTACTAAGTAAAAAAAAAATATCATAAAATTGGATATTGTGAAAAATAAAATAGCTAATACATAAAAAATTCAATAACTATTAATGCAATCTTAACTAAAAAGTCAATTCTCTTAAATAGATCTCTATTTTTATCACAAAAATAGACCTTAAAAACTAAAAGAACCAAAATAACATTTTTCATTTTTTAAATTTGAAACCATATCCCCAAAACCCCACTCCTCAACTCTAAACAAAAGAGTTTAGGATTAGTTAACCCAAGAGATAAAAATGTATATTTAATAAAACATTTAAGTGCTATTTTAGTCATTTTAATTGTTGATGTCTATATTTGTGTCAAAAACTTTTTTAGGTCTATTATAATTATTTTCTCTAACTAAAATATTATTAAATATAAACACAAACTAAATTTATTAATAAAATAATTTATTTTTTTCTTAAATATTTTCTGTCTACAAACGCAGATAAGTCAGTTAAATAAAAATATATACAGTTTATCCTAAATTTGTATTTAAAATATTAGTCTTTTTTTTTAAAATTCTCATTTAATATATAAAAAATAGAATAACATGTACAAAATAACATAAGTCGACAAAAAAAAATTATGTTAACAATTTAACATAATCTTCTTCATCTCTCCGTATAGTTGACCAGGAAAAAAAATGTCTGGGCGAAAACAAGAAGATCAGATAACTCTCTTTATGGATGGGATCCACCATAGTCACACATTTTACACGTGTCAGCTTCCTGAGCTCCACAGCCGGAATGTGTAATTTATAAAAAAAATAAAATTAGTAAAATGAAAAAGAAAATGGAAAAAAGGAGTAAAGGAATCGATCCACGACGACGATCAAAGTAAGGTTAGGTTTCCTCTCTCTCTCTCTCTCTCTCTTCCTCGACGATTTGATCTCGGATTTGCGACCGAGGTTACTAATCTTTGTTAAAGCTTCTGTCTTTTTCGTAAATCGAATTGGTTCTGTTTCGAACATGTTCTTTTAAAAGTATTGTTTTTTGTTTGATCCGGTTGTGTCTGAAGACGAAATGGATTGAAAGTTTTGATTTTGATCGATAAAGTTTTGATTTTTCATTATCAGCTTAACAGGTTGCAGTTTATGTCTTTGTAAATGGTTACCTCTTCCGGGCAAATCTTATATTAGATGTTTTGTAATAGAATCTGTTGATGTTTTTGTTTTGTTTTGTAGTCTTTGATTGAACATAAAGCCTTTGGCCATGTGGATATATAAATTAGGATGATTGTTCTAAAAGTGGAGGTACCATTTGATTGTTTGATGTTAGGTATAGCTTTATTTTTCATGTCACTAGAAGTATTAGTGAAAGTATGTTATTAGTTTATCTGGGGTCTTGCTTTTGAGTTCCTGTCTGAACATGTGAGACAGAGCCATTATTTAGAGTCATGGATGATAATGCAAGATGGATAATCTCTACTGATCGATAATTCGATATAGATTTTGGAGTATTTACCGTTTCAAACTCATTTTTTTCCAATTTACAGTGTCTAAAACTGCTTCTACCTGACAGGAACAAGCTCTGTTTAACAAAAAATCTCAGCCATGTCAAGTGGAACAGTGAGAAGGGTTTCACGCCAAGATATACAACTGGTAATTAAGTTTAAAAAAAGGACTTTGTTTGCAACATGAATCTCAATTTTCAAAAAATTATATTTATTTTCTCTTTAGATAATATTTGCATAGTAAACCACAATCTCAACTTTTTTGGAAAATATATTGAGATTTTATCATCATTTTGTCATATAGAATGTCATATAGATTGAATATCCAGAAAGTTTATGTATTTCTAATACCAATATTAGTTGTTTGTGACAGCTATTTCTTATCTATTTCTAAGCCTTTTTTTTTCTTGCTGCCCTCTTCAAATACTTTGGAAAAAACCTTTGTAGAATTGAGGCATGTCTTTCTCAATAATGTATTGGAGGAATATGTCTGATAGTCATTTATATAGCTCGAGAGCTTTTAACTAGAAGTTTGTAATTTCTGTAATATTAAACGCATCATACTTGATGATAAAGGCCTTCAGCTTCACTTTGTGAACCTATGAACAGAAAAATTCAGTATTTCTATCTCTTGTCTACTTCCAACTGTCTTTCCAACCTAAAGCAACTAACTTAGTTTTGTATGTTATTATCCCATCTCAGGTTCAAAACCTTATAGAAAGATGCCTTCAACTCTACATGAATCAGAAAGAAGTCGTTGAAACTTTACTGGAGCAAGCTAAAATCGAGCCTGGCTTCACTGAACTAGGTATCCGTATCCATAGCAGTTTTCAGCTTCTTTAAATTAGTTTTGGCTTGCATCTGATTGTGTAATCCTTTTTCATTGATGGTTTTACTTTCTAGATCCATTATACTTTGATTAAATGGTGTAAGTATATCAATTTGATAGTTAGCCTAATTTATTTTCCCTTTTTGATTAACAGTTTGGCAGAAGCTTGAAGAAGAGAATCGTGAGTTTTTCAAGGCTTACTATCTGAGGCTGATGGTGAAACACCAGATAATGGAATTCAACAAGCTACTTGAGCAGCAGTTTCAACACATGCAGCAGATGCATCCAAGTGGAGTTACTTCCGTCCAAAACACAAATGGTTCTCATATTCAGTCAAGTAAGATTCGTTTTGAAGCTAGATGCATTTTCATGTGTAATTTAGGGTCTCTTTATTGCTTGTCCTACTAGTTTGTGCTATGAATCTGACATCGATTCTCTTAGCAGTGAGTCAGAAACATTTGGGTTATACCTCTGATCAATCTTTGAAGTCTGATGCACATCATCCTATGCCCTCAAGTCTCTCTAATGCATACCTCAATGGCTCTTCAACACTCAATACAAATGTAGCCTCTTCTGTGAACATATCAACCCATGGAAGGAGAGTTGATGCTTCTTCTCCGAACATGCTCTCATCACAGACCACAAACATGCCTATGATGCAAGGAATGAATGGAGGAGGGATGATCAAGTCTGAGACTGCCTTTACAAACCCTACTTCATTCATGTATGGTGGTGAAAGGAATGCCTTGGGAGGACATTCCACAGTTAGAGACACTTCAATCCCATCTTTTGGTAACGAGTCCAACAACAACCAACCTCTCAGTGAGCCGCTTCTTGATTCAGAAGCTGCTACTTTTGGTTTCTTAGGTCAAATCCCTCGGAACTTCAGCCTCTCTGATTTGACAGCTGATTTTTCTCAGAGCTCAGGTCTTTCTCTATACCATAATACTCCTTTCTCTCTTGTTGTTCATACATGTTAGCATATTGGTGGTTTGCTAGTACAAGAGAGAGCAAACAGGTAGTAATAGGCTTCATTGTTATAACATAAGCTTTTCCTGTTGATTCCAGAGATTCTGGAGAGCTATGATAAATCACCTTTCCTTGTGCCAGATGGTGAAAATTTCCTGGACTCCTGCGACAGGGGAGAGTATCAAGGTGAAAACATAGAGACTTTGTTAAAAAAAGAATGAAGAAGAAAGTATCTGTTGTATTTCTCTGATACAGTGTTTCTTGCAGGAGACAACAAGAGATTGGAGACCATATCTGAAGGTTTCAGCTATGATAACCTTGGGAGCGAGTAGTTAGGTAACAGGTAAACACAATGCTCCTTACATTTGCCTCTTTTAGTAATCTCAGGTTGGGTTTTTGAATGTAAAAATCTGACATCATCATCATCATCTCTGAACTATGCAGGTTATGCTTCACTACTCATGATGTAGGGGACTTTTGGGTGATATAACATATTCAGGCTTTTGATCTTTTCGTTGCAAAGACTATAGACTATTGGGTGGGGTGTATAAAAAGGGTTTTCCATTTAACATTATTACTTTTAGCTTAAGGTTATTAGTAATAAGTTTGAGATGATCATATGTAATTTTCAGTGTGTGGTTTTGCATTTTTTCTCTTTTGTTTTAGCTTTTTGATTACTTGTGATTTTGCATCTTTTCTTGTGTTTTAGTTTTTTGACTTGTTATAACTCTTTTGTTAATACATTATAAAAGTGTGATTTAACTTAACTGCTTATGTTAAGTAAATGAATGTAGTGGTAGTGAGGTAATGACTAATGCATCAAATTCAACAACATACGCAAGTTAAGGTTGGTGGTATAGACAGATTGACGAAAAAACACACATCTACTGTTTCAAAAAAATAAATCTAAAAGTTATACTGTAAATAAAAAAAACTTTAATTGTATATTAAAGAATTCTCATAATCCGATCCAAAAAATTTCAGTAAATTAATTTTTAATAATATTTTAAATTAAAATAATTTAAAAATAAAATATATTAATTTATCAATTGTATGTAACTATGTCATATTTAAGTCATATATTAATTTATTTTAGTATAATAGATATTATATATATAAATTTATAGAAAATAGCCTACAATTTTTATAATAAAATATTAATTAATATTAATGTATAGGAATATTGCATTACTAATTAAAATTTTAACTAATATATTACTTTATACAAAATTATTCAGAAATTTTAGTAAATTGTTTTCTATTTTTTCAAATTATAACGAAAATAAAATTTAAATTTATAATCAAACTGAATTATTATTAATATTTACTGAATTATTAACATTTTTAGAAATATTATATATTTGATTGATTATGTAAATATACAAAGAAATCCTTCTAAATAACTAATGAAATGGTGATATTATGACTTTTGTAGAATATATTTTTAATATCTCTGTTATATTAGAGTAGAATTCATTAATTGTTTTAGGAATATTTGGAAACTCATATTATGCAAAGAATATTTTTTGTTGACCAGGACGTTAAGAAAATAATCTGACTATTGACTAATTAATTATATTGACAACGTATTGACTCGTCTTTAACCCACTAATCACGTTGTATAAATAGATGCTAAACCCTATGAATCCATAATCATCTCTATTCAAACATATAATAAGTAGGACAATATAAGAAATTAAATGGAGAAAATCTCAGCATTTTTTGTCATCCTCTTCCTGGCCTCGTCATGTAAGCATTATCCGTTTTATGATCTCGATCAATTTGATATGTTACATCCTTGATATGTCTAATTGTTTTGGTATGTGCATGAATGATTAACAGGCATGGTCAATGTGACTGTAGCAATGCCTGTCATACCATGTCAAGAAGATGAAGATTGTGCAGTGAAGTATGGAAGATGTAAACTAGGGGGTATGCCAATTTGCCTCCACTATCTTTGTAGCTGTTACCATGAAATGGATACTTCTTCATCGATGACCTCCAAGTCTTGATGATCTTCGTGTTGATTTGAAGAATGAAAAGGCTTTATATACAACTCTTTCATTGTTATCTTCTCTCCATGTGTCTTCCTTATACAATGTATCACTCTATAATAAGTTAATAACTAACACTTGGCTTTGGATCGCTGTTTTTCTTTTCCAATTTAATAAACTTACACAGATGTTGTATTACATCTTTCAATTACAATTAGAAAAGTAAATTTGTAATGGTATTCAAGCTTATGTATGTGCGCCTCAAGGTATTGAAGTCTGACATTGACGCTCTAAGGTCTGAAATTCAATACGCTTCATCAAAGCGTTTTGCAGGTTCAGTTAATTAATACATCACATATAAAGGATAACTTAGCATCAAAAGTTAGAGTCCTGAGATAAGAAATTAAAAGAAAACAAAAGGACATGTAATTTGAAAAATCACTCTCATTTCTTTCTTCAAACTCCAGATAATACACATAACTTAATTTCCAAGAAAAAATTAGGACAAAAAATAGTTTTGTGGTAACCTAAAACAGAAAGAGAGAAACATATCAAGAGGAAGATCATCAGTCTTGGACTTCACAAACTTTATGTATTTCATTTCAAAAATGAATTTAATACTCTGTAACAGTTGGTATGCAAAATACAAATCTCGCCAATAAGCTTCTTAGATCGAGCACCTCCAACATAATATTTATTTAAGATGCTATCGAAATCTCTGCAAATATTATATATTACAATTATACAATTTTATTCAATATTAAAGAATATAAATAAATTATGGTGACATAATATTTTAGTAATTCTTAATGATATACGATATTTTTGATGCATTAGTATTACTATTAAGTTACTGATTTTATTAAAATATGTGATCTATATAATGTTCTTCAACTTGGACTTCACAGATTTTAGAGACTTCATTTTATAACTGGATTTAATAATCTGTATTAGGGGTAGGCATTTAACCCGATACCCGAATCCGATCCAAAATATCTAAACCGAAATCCGAACCAAAATCTAAACTAAAGTAACAAAATATCCGGGCAGATATTAAATTAAGAGAAATTGGATATTCGAAACTGAATGGATATCCGAAGATGATCGAACATATGTATATATACATATTTTATTCCTAGTTTATTTATATCATTTTATAGAAAATATTTATATTAATGTTGTATATATATATTGTACAAAAAATGATTTGTTGCTCATTTTAAATACATGTTAAGCTTCTTATTTCATGTTTTAGCAAAAGATGAATCCAAAATTTAAAAGTAACAACCAAATTAATGATTTTCTATTTCAATAATTTATTTTTAAACTTATTAATTGTCTAACCTGTTAAACATTTAAAAATAATTAAGTAATAGTAAAATTTTAAAGGGTTTTTAGTAATAAAACCCCTCAACTAAAGATGGATCGTAAACAAAACCCTCAACTAAAGATTTAGTGAAATAAACCCTCAACTTTAGTTTCATTAATATTTGTCACCCTCCGTCACGGAATTTTAGACGGAGGGTGACATATGTTAACAGAACTAAAGTTGAGGGTTTATTTCACTAAATCTTTAGTTAGGGGTTTTTGTTACAATCCATCTTTAGTTGAGGAGTTTTATTACTAAATGCGGTTAAATATTTTAAAATCTTTATTATAATTTATTTATTATTTAAGAATCTTAAAATTGATTTATAAACATTGAAAATAATTGATATTTTTATATATTACTTTATCAATTTTATAACCTATTTATAAAGTTTTCGCATTTAATACTTTTTATAAATTACTATTAAAGTTTAATGATGATTTTATAAGATTAAAGAAGTGATTATTCGTCATACTACAAAAACATGAAGTAAATAAATAAAAGAAGAAAAAATATTGATTAATATGGTAGCAGTATAACATACTGGTTAAAAAATTAAAAAAATAAAAATAAAAATAATCATACATTATTTCTTCTGAAACATAAAAAAGTACGAATCAAACTGAAATTGTTTAAAGAGAAGAAAAAGCCATTGCCATATTTTAAGTAACAATGTTGAATTTCTACACTAATTAAATATTCTCAACACTACCTACAAAACTTTATATAACTTAGAAATCTTAATTATTTGATATTTGACAATATTAATATAAGAAAATTGTATGTGTTTCCTCTTTTATAAAGCTTTATCGCTTTACTTCGTAATATCAAGAAAAAATCATGTATTATTCCATCCTAAGTAATAGCAGATAAAAGCTCATAAAATCATTGTTAAACCTTATTAATAGTTTATAAAAATATAAAAATATTTACTAAGCTTTATAAATAGGTTAAAATTTTGATAAAGTAATATATAAAAAATTATAAATTATTTTCAATGTTTATAAATCAGTTGCAAGATTCTTAAATAATAAATAAATGATAACAAATAAAATATTTAACCGCATTTAGTAATAAAACCCCTCGACTAAAGATAGATCGTAACAAAAACCCTCAACTAAAGATTTAGTGAAATAAACCCTCAACTTTAGTTATGTTAACATATGTCACCCTCCGTCTAAAATTCCGTGACAGAGGGTGACAAACATTAACGAAACTAAAGTTGAGGGTTTATTTCACTAAATCTTTAGTTGAGGGTTTTTTTTACGATTTATCTTTAGTTGAGGGGTTTTATTACTAAAAACCCAATTTTAAATACATGAAACTTGAGAAAGGAGAAACTTCAATTTTTTTTTTCAAAATCTAAATACCCGAAACCTCACCTGATATAACCGAACCCGAATTAAATATATTCGAACCCGATCTGATATGTAAAAATACTTGAATGGATATTAAATCCTAATACCGAAATACTCAAAAATCCAAAATACCCAAACTAAACCCGAACGGCCACCCCTAATCTGTAACAGTTAGTCCGCAAGATACACATTTCGCTTTCCAATATATTTCTAATGAACTCATTATCAGGCTATATTATACTGTCACGATCCAGCATGTATATGGTGTCAGAGTCAACTGATACTCTCAACATTTGTTGGTATAGGAAAGATACAAAGACTTGACCGTAATTAGCATAAAGATAATGTGTACATATTTTTTGACCGTAACCGTATATTTGTTGTTTTTTTGAAACTTGATGATCCCTACTGTACTCCGTAGAAAGACTAGATTTTGTTGACCAAGACAGTAAGGATACTTTTATTATTGACTAATTATATTGGCAATGTATTTACTTGTCTTCAATCCACTAATCATGTTGTATAAATAGATGTTGCACCCTATGAATCCATAAACATCTCAATTCAAACACATAACAGTATAAGAAAATAAATGGAGAAAATCTCAGCATATTTAGTCATCCTTTTTCTGGTCTCGTCATGTAAGCATTATATACGTTTTATGATCTCGAATTCGATATGTTATACGTAATATGTCTAATAGTTTTGGTCATGTACATGAATGATTACCAGGTATGGTAAATGTGACTGTTACTATGCGTTTAATAATATGTAAAACAGACCAAGATTGTGTGGAGTTTGGACTCCCAAAATGTGAGCACACAGGGAAGATGCAAACTTGCCTCCACAGAAATTGTGGCTGCCACCATAAAAAACTTCCTGCTTCCACCCCTCCTTCACCAGCGCCCTCTAACTCTTGATGATCCTCATATATAATATATATATTCATGTTGATTTGGATAATGAAAAAGTTAATATGTATGCATAACAATTTTTTCCTTATCTTTTCCCAATGTATCTACCACCTGCAATGAATCTTTGTAATAACTAATAACGATGCTTTAATAGAATAATGATGCCCACTCATATCTAAATACAACATTTTTTTTTTTAAAAATGTAAAAATCTCTAAATTCTCAAATATAAATACAGCATTTTGAAAAATTAAAGAAATGGTTAGTTCTAGACAAACAACAAAGAAATTGGCTTCTCTCCCTCCTTGTATATTTCACAAGATTCTCTCTAAGATATCAACAAATCATATCTAGAATTCCAGTAGTGCAAGAGTTACATTATCCACCTTCAATCAAATTGACAGAGAAGAATACTTCTACAAATCTGCAGATCTTATTCACTTCAATGACTGGATTGATGAGGTTAATGATGTCAGAACATACATGCTTAAGTACTACCAAACCGGTAATTCACAGACCATCTACATGCTAGGTATGTATGAGTTCTTTGTCCTCCATTTATTTGATCAAGGAAGGAAAAAAATTCGTCCTGATGGTGAGAAGGGATCTGCCCCTGTTCCATACTATCTTGGTCAACTCAATTACTTTAATTGAAAGTCATTGTATCTCTCATATACCAAAAATGTTGAGAGTATCAGTGACTCTGACACCATATCTATGTTGGGTCTTGACTGTATGATATCAGCTAATAAGGAGTTGACCCTAGTAATAGGTATTGATCCCTTCTAAAGTCGGGTTCGACTCCTTGTTGCACCCATATTCTTTTATTTAATATAAATTTTGTCCTTTTAAACAGTTTTATGTCTCTTTTAATTCTAACATGGACCTAAGGCCCAAAATGAAAGAAATAATGTGAGTTAATTCTTAATTCTAGCCCATATAAAATAAAATCTGTAAATATATACATTATTTTTGATTTTTTGGGTCAAATTTAGGAAATTATGTAAAATATTTTATTGTTTCATGTTTTAAAACATTTAAATGCTATCAATTAAATACCTTTAATATATTTTTAGATATAGTTCCATATACTGAGTATATATTTAAATTAAATTAAATATTAATTCTAAAATAAATAAAAAATTGAAATAATTATTAAATTAAAATAATAACAAAAATCTACTTTGACCTTAGTAAAATTATTTTCTGGATCCGCTACTGATAAGGAATTAGTTTGATTATTGACTAATTATATTAGCAATGTATTTGCTTGTCTTCAATCAACTAGTCATGTTGTATAAATAGATGGTACATCCTACGAACCCATAAACATCTCCATTCAAACACATAACAATACAAAAAAAATTAAATGGAGAAAATCTCAGCATTTTTCGTCATCCTCTTCCTGGTCTCGTCATGTAATCATTATACCTTAATTTATGATCTCTATCAATCGATATGTTATATCCTTAATATATCTAATGTTTTGGTGATGTCCATGAATGATTAGCAGGTATGCTAAATGCGACTGTTGCACTGCCTTTGATAATATGTCAAACAGACCAAGATTGTCTGAAGTCTTGGCTCCCAAGATGTCTGGATACAGGAAAGATGCCAATTTGCCTCAAATATAAATATTGTGGCTGTCCTAAAAAACCTCCTGCTTCCACCCCTCCATCAACTACCTCTAACTCTTGATGATTTTCTTCTTATATATATATATATATATATTCATGTTGAATTGGATAATGAAAAGTTAAGATGTATGCATAAATCTTTCTTCGTTATCTTCTCACCATGTATCTACCATCTGCAATGTATCTCTATAATAACTAATGGCGATGCTTTAATAAAATAATGATGTCTACTCAGCTCTGTTAACAGTATAACATGAACTAAACAACTAAACCACTCATATCTAAATACGACACTATTTTTTTTATAAAAAAGCTGCAAACTCTGTAAATTATCAAATCTAAATACATATTTTTGAAAAACCAAAGAAATATAATGGTTAGATCTAGACAGACAACAAGGAGAAGCTAAGCTAAAAATGAGACTGATGCATGGGGACACAAGCACGCTTAGATGCAATCTGTATAAGGCGCAAGCAATCTGTTAACGAATCAGAACTTATGATCAGGTAGTTCATGGACGCATCTGTGAAGCTAAATGACAAGTTAGCATTAGAAGCACTCGAATTCCAGAGAGTCAAGAACAATATGTATTAATGAAGTTAACCAGTATTATAACTCTTAACTAGTAATTAATTCACGGCTAGTAAAAGTTCAAAAGCTGTAAACTTCTCATGTGGTTCTATTATTGTGAATTTGTGATTATGCAAAAGAGTCTATTATTTCTTAACCAATGAGGTATCTTCAAGCCATCCTCCAGTTGTGACCGACGAGGGATCAAGATCCTCTATGTGCAATTGAAACCTTTTACTATCTCTTTCACGATAGAGTAGATATTCATTAGTTGTTTTAGGATTATTTGGAAATTCATATTATGCAAAGAATATTTTTTGTTGACCAAGATATTAAGAAAATAATTTGATTTTTGACAATGCATCTAGTTGTCTTAAACCCACTAATCACGTTGTATAAATAGATGCTACACCCTATCCACGACCTCCAAATCTTGATGATCTTCATATATATATATATATATATATATTCATGTTGATTTCAATAATGATTATATATAACTCTTTCATTGTTATCTTTTCTAGATGCATTCTCCTTTTGTAATGTATATCTACAATGAGTTAAATAACTAATGGTGTACTTGCTTTGGACCGTTGTTTTTTTTTCAGTTTATGAAATAATACAGATGTTGTATTGGATCTTTCAATTAGAAAAGTAAAAATTGTAATGGTATTCAAGCTTCTGGTATGTCAGTTAAAGAACAGAAGCCATCACTTAAAATTCTTGTTAAGTTAGAGATGCATAATTTTTATAGACAAAATTTCTTCATTTTGGACTTCACATATTTTACAGACTTCATTTTATAATCTAATCTATTAAAATGGAAGTACAAACAGGAAATACCCCTTAATTTTCCTCAAAAATTACAAGGACATGCCACTGAAAATTAGTTAACTATAAATCAATCAATACATTTATAAAAAAATAATTGGATTATTCACTTACCAAAAAATTATTCACGTGTACACACAATCCTTCACAATAATAATGAACCAATTGGTTTATAGATGTATCTAACATTATACAAACCTTCACAATTGGCTGGTTTGTACCTATATATGTCTAACATTTATTTCAAGATCGAAGCAAGCCTTTTCATTGAGATCGACAGTCGAACTTATACGAACAATAACATCAAAACCTTTGTTTGGTGATAATAGATATATAAGTTAGTAGCATGTTTTGTGTATGATAATAAAATATCAGTTAATATCCCCATAATTTCGTAAATATGCTACAACATAAATAATTTAATACTATCAAGTAAAATATATTAAATATTATATTAATTAATAGAAAATATTTATACGGGAATATATACATATTAATTATTTTTTGAAACTTCATTTGTTAACTAATTTCTATAGAAAAATGAAAAGCATAGCATATCATTTTGCTAGAAAACATGTGTATTTTGAAGAGAAAAAACAAATACAGTAATTTTCACAAGCATATTAAATAACATGATTTATTCAAAACACATTAGAAGATATATTATTGCTTAATTTTTTTTATCAAATGAAAAATGATTTTTGTAACATACCATCAATATAGTTGATGAGCCTAGGAAATATATAAATTATATTTCAACTGGGTCAACAAGTTCAGATACATTTTAACA
>CAKOAT010217376.1:622144-642799 GCA_932364175.1 Eruca vesicaria subsp. sativa | reverse complement strand
AGTACTAACGATCTTATTGGTTATCGGTCAATTTTATTTGTTCAACAGAAAATTGTTTTAGGAACAACATTTACCCAATTAAACAAAAGAGTCAACGGTTGAACCATTCATACAAACGGGTCCAACTAATGAAATAATGCATATAATTTAGTTTGCCTAAATATCTAAAAGCAATATTCTAACAATCTTAATTTTTTTTTAAAGTAAACAGTTACCCGGGCGGACGCACGGGTCAAAATCTAGTTGGATTTAATAGTCCGTAACAGTAAGTCCGCAAAATACACATCACACTATTCAATTTATTTCTAACTAGAGTTCACCCGCACATCCGTACATGTATATATGATTTATATCTAATAACGAAATACAGAAATACTTGTTTTATATAAAAATATTTTAATTTTTTGATAAGATCTTGTTAGATTTTTTCAACAGATTTTGTTATATTTAAATTTATTTATTATTAATATCCTTATTAATTATTAAGATATTTTGAGAATAATATATATTTGACTGGTTAATGTAACTGGTTAATGTAACAATTAAATATGTCAAATTAAATAATTAATGATATAATCAAACATGACTTTTAAATAGTAGATAAATTTAGTATTTTTCTTTTAATAGAATGATCTCTTTATTAGCTGATATCATATAGTCAAGGCCCAACATAGAAATGGTGTCAGAGTCACTGATACTCTCAACATTTTTGGTATATGAGAGATACAAAGACTTTCAATTAAAGTAATTGTGCTGACCAAGACAGTAAGAAATTAGTTTGATTATTGACTAATTATATTAGCAATGTATTTGCTTGTCTTCAATCCACTAGTCATGTTGTATAAATAGATAGTACACCCTATGAATGCATAAACATCTCCATCAAGCACATAACAATATAAGAAATTAAATGGAGAAAATCTCAGCATTTTTCGTCATCCTCTTCATGGTCTCGTCATGTAAGCATTATACCTTTTATGATCTCTATCATTTGATATGTTATATCCTTAGTATGTCTAATGTTTTGGTGATGTCCATGAATGATTAACAGGTATGGTAAATGTGACTGTTGCAATGCCTTTGATAATATGTCAAACAGACCAAGATTGTCTGAAGTATGGACTCCCAAGATGTAAGTACACAGGGAAGATGCCACTTTGTCTCCATAATTATTGTGGCTGTTCCCCTAAAAGACTTCCTGCTTCCACCCCTTCATCATCAACTTCCTCTAACTCTTGATGATCTTCTTTTCATATATATATGTATATATATATATATATTCATGTTGAATTGGATAATGAAAATTTAATATGTATGCATAAATCTTTCTTCATTATCTTCTGTCCATGTATCTACCATTGCAATATATCTCTATAATAACTAATGGCGATGCTTTAATAAAATAATGATGCCTACTCAGCTCTGTTAACAGTATAACATGAACTAAACAACTAAACCACTCATATCTAAATACGACACTAATTTTTTTTGAACACATATTTTTGAAAAACTAAAGAAATGGTTAGATCTAGAGAGACAACAAGGAGAAAGACTAAGCTAAATATGAGACTGATGCATGGGGACACAAGCACGCTTATATGCGATCGGTATAAGACGCAAGCAGTCTTTTAACGAATCGGAACTTATGAGCAGGTCGTTCGTGGAAGCCTCTGCAAAGCCAAATGACAAGCTAGCATCAGAAGCACTCGAAGTCCTTGACCTTAAGAAGTAGAGAGTCGAGAACAATGTTGTTGAAGTTAACCAGTATCATAACTCTTAACTAGTAATTAATTCACGGCTAGTAAAAGTTCAAAAGCTGTAAACTTCTCATGTGGTTCTATTATTGTGATTATGCAAAAGAGTCCATTACATATATATATATATATATATATATATATATATATAACACTATGGTAGACAGATTAACACACTATATGGAGGTTATGCAGAAGTAGTTAAGAAGAGAAATCAAGGACATTTGGGTCCACCAAGCTGAGTCTTCCAATTGTTGTAACAAGGACAGACTTGCTTGTTGCCATAAGTACCTGGAGGCACACACAAGCACTTGGCACAACATTTGTTACAAAAGAACAAACATGGCTTCTTGTATTTAGTATTTGAGCATCTATCTCCACACCGTGGCCCACACTCTAGTACAGTAAGAGATTAAATTTAAAGCTCGCATTGAGCGCAACAATTTTATCGAAAACTAGACTTTTTTTTTTTTGAACACAACATACTTTCATTCAATCTCAACTCGTTCGATTACAATAAACAGAGGGAAAAAACCATCCTCTTTGATTAAAATGATAAACTACAATCACAAAAGCAGATAAGTAGGATAGTTCTTCATGAGAAGATGACGGCGAATTCAAGACCAAGCTCAAATGCGTCATAAAACCTTCACGACCGGAAAGCTGAGAAATAGTCACAAGTGACGTTAGCATCCAATCTTCACCTCGGAGAATCGCCGAAACGAAACCCGTTGCATCTTCAGGCCCCAAACGAACCGCTACGCAAGATAGCAAAACGGATATAGATATGGATGGACACTTCCATTTAATGTTTGGAAGGGAAACACTCCTTAACAAGGAGGTAGTGGTTTGCTTCTCCAAGGAGAAGGCTGCTAGTGATGATGAAGTCGAACTCGATGAATCCACCGGCAAATGAGTGAATAATAAACTCTTTGCACAAGAGAGATAAGACCATATTTGCACATCTGTTTTGGTAAAGATCCCAAGGAGATAAGAAACCTGACCTCTTCGGAAAGATGACAGTAGAACGGTTGAAGTGCAGCGATGGGTGACTGGATGGGATACATTTGGTGAGTGGTGAGTCATCGGCTCAGGCCTCAGACCAACAGATGGAGAGATGAGACACAGCGTAGGAAGATAGCTAAAGCTTTTCCTATTTCGGTGCGGAGATGGCGGCGGATCTGGCTTGTGAGGCTCAACTTGGAGAGGATGAATGGCTTCAACCCCAACAAGGGGTGGGTATTCGTCGAGGGGGAGGTGAGCATAGCAGCACGATGACGGTGATGGAAAACGGGAACTGAAACCGGCGAGAATCTCGACGGGTTGGGGAATCCCCCATGAAAAGTCAGATCCGGTGGAACCAGATCTGTAATGAGACAGCCAAGATCTGCGACTCACAAGGACAAGCTTTCTACGGGGAGGAAACTTGGCGTGAGCAGAGATGTTGACAGAGACGGAGAACCAGGTCGGAGGGCTACCGTTAACGGTGGAAACGAAACGGAAACGAGAAAGATGAGAAGAGCCAAAACGGAGGACCCGACGCCGGCGGCCAGAGGGCTCACCGGCGTCGAGAGGCGGCGGCTGCAATCGAGTCTCGATACTCGTGTCTGGGAGCTCTAGGGCGAACTCAGCTACAAGTGTTATCGAAAACTAGACTAATCATTGGTTTACGTACCTTGGGGTTGAAGGCTGCCTTCAGTAGTACCGTACTGTCAAAATCAACAAGAATGTTCAAAGGAAGTTAAAAAGCGGTTTTCATGAAACTATTTTTTAGTGAGTAGTTAAGCCAGAGAAATTCACTTGGGAGCTATTATGATGCGGCGGTTGCCACTGGGGTGGATGTGGTTGTGGAGCAGGAGACTCCAACTGTATTGGCTGTTAATATTCATGACGTATAATAATTATACAAACTTTGATGAATGTGAATATATAATTGAAAAAGTAATAACGTAGATCCTAAAATAGAATGAGTGTTCAAACACTTACAAGCATTTGAGTTTGAGCAGACAGAACAAAATGTAACATAACAATGGAGAGAAGATTGGTTGCCATTTTAGATAGCAGAAATGATTGTAAATTGTAATGAAGCTCACGTTGAGGGTTTCTTTTGCAGACTAACCTCACTATGAACAAGGATATAGGGGTCACTATATATATAGTCCAATTTCGAAATAAAATCTTACAAAATAGAAAACATATATCTCCTGTTATTGATTTTTTTTTGGCAAACTAAATCGTGATTTTATGTATATATCGGAGAATATATATTATCAAAAGTGGTACAAATATAGACTTCATGTTTCCAATCTTGTGCATGTGAAGGAGAGCAAGGAGCAAAAGTTGTGATAACGAACGTATCACATGTGTGTTGTTGCTACTTTTAGTCCTATCTCTTTCTCGTGACTCCAGTTTTTTTTTTTCCCATTCAAGTTAAAAGCTATTTTGTATTTTTGTGACTTGTTCATAAATTTTCTTGGAGACGAATTTCATCAAGAAAGACACGTAAGTGGCTAGAATTTCCAAGATTCGATGTGGGTTTCCTCTTTAGGCATCCCCGTGATCTTATTGTGTTTGCATGCACATATAGCCATTGTATGTGGTGACTATGGCGTTAGGTAAAACGTTTTTCTGTAAAGGCGTGAGTTCAGAACGTTTAGAACGCATCAAACGTTTTCTTTTTCCTTTTACATATTCAACACAAATAAATGTTTTGAGGTGCAACAAAAGGAATAATATGAGAGAGGGTAGCGAAATGTACATGATGTTTGATTTTGGACCACCTACTTATTGTTATATTAGTTTTGGGAAACATTGTATAGAATTTGTGTAGAGTAACGTTAGTTATGCAGATTGTTAACTTTATACTATAAGTTACTACTATACGGTCTATTCCTATATTGTAATACTTATAAGTTGAACAATTATTATAAGTTGGTTAGCAAAAAAAAAAAAACAATTATTATAAAGTACATCAAATATTGACATTTTGCAGCTAATTTCAGTGTTATTAATGCAGATTACATCACCTTAGTTTAAAATCATTTGAGTTTTGAAGATTAGCAAAAAAAAATTAAAATTTTATCATTTTTGTTATCTGACCAAATAACTTAAGGTTTATGTCACTTTGGTTATACTTTGTTGCTTAGGTCCTGTTGTTAGTTTAGTTTCATGCATCTCTGATACCAGTTTTTCTCTGTACTGTCTGTAAAAAAATTAAAATCCTTGGTATAAAATTTAATATTTTACCCAAAAAAAAAAAATAAAACTTTAGATTTATGTTGACTAGTCTTGGTATTTTGGCCTTAGGTTCGGCCCGGATCAGTTCTTAATGGGCTTCAAAGTGTTATAAAATTTGGTTTGGTTTTTGGAATGGTTCTTGTCGGAAATTAAAAAACTCTTGTCGGAAAATTAATAGATGAATATTATATGGCTTTAAATTAAGGAGGATGACGCAGAGGATTCGAAAATCAAGGTAGGTGGTGGTGCAGAGTCAGAGTGGAGCTGTCTTCTTCCCTTTTCGGCAATGGTTGCTGAGTGGTGAACCCCACCAAACCCTAAAAACATCATCTTTCCCGATTTGTTTTCGCATTCCACAAATACAGGAAGCTATTTCATATACGTTTCAGTAAGAAGAGCCACACAAATAGTCTTGGAAAGTGATTGAACCTTTCCATGGTTGGTCTCTCTCTCTCCTTATATTATATGAAATGAAAGTGTTTAGATTGAATCTATTGTTGTTGTTTGGGTTGCTTGGTAAATAGATGTAAGTTCTCCTCTTTATTGGGTTTCTACTTAAAGATTAATTCTTGAATTAAGCATCCCTAATGAGTGCTTAAAGTAGAGAACTTTAGTTGTTTTTAATGATGAAATCAATCCAAGTGATTTCTCCTGACTTGACTTGTTAATTTGATTTCAAATATGAGCTGTGTTTATTTTTTTTGTAATAGTGACACTTTAGGCTTTAGAGTTTTGAGATTGAACAATGTTTTCATTAATGGAAAACAAGCACTGGTTTTCACCAACTTATCAAACCATATTCTTGTTGTAGATTTGACATTCCCTGATGCTCATTTATGTGAACGGGTTTATAAAGTGCGGAGCACCTCTAGTTCCATTCTTTTCTCACAAAAGATTATCCTTCTTCACTAAACCAACTCCGAGCTCTTACAGTTTAGCTTCTATCCCTCGGGATCGTCTTTATTTCAACAATAGTAAGTATGTATATACACACTTGTTTTAATACCTAAGAGAGGTGTTCTTATTTTATTTTTCTTGTTGGTGTCTCTAAGATCTTAGGTATTCAAGCAAATCAATACAAGTTGTGGAGAGTTCTGTCATTGATATGGGTGCGAAGGAAGAGAAGGCAGATAATGTAGCGTTATCTTCTTATGATGATGCCATGGACGCGCTCTCCACTCTTATCTCTCGTCGACGTGGCGATCCACCTACTGTAGGAAGTCGTGACAAGCTTGAGCAAGTCGTGTCATATCTCAAGGTGATACAGTCAACATTTTCTTGAGTGGTGCATTATAGAATAGGCATAAGCTCAAATGAAATAAAACAGAAAGCATACAAAGAGTATTGAGAATATTTTCAATGCTTAAATGTGACATGAACATTATGGAGCTTAGTCTATATACTGAAAGTTTTGTTTGCGGTTTTGGTTTTGACAATACAGATTTTGGGACTGGAGGATAAAATAAAAGAGTTAAAAGTTATTCATGTCGCAGGAACGAAAGGAAAGGTTGGTTGCTTTTTTATACTTTTTTTGCTGCTTATTACTGGTGTGGAATTTGATACTTTAACTTGAAATTGTTAGCACTAGGTTTTATATGAGATGATATTGTATCCAAATTTGAGTAATTAGCACTTAAATGAAGAACTCAGTTCATTTGGCGAGTCAACTATCTACCCTGACTAATGGACCATAACTATAGCTTATGCGTATGAAAGTAATATTCATGTATGCCATGGTTCCATAAGCAGCTTCTGATTTTATTTGTCGGCCTTTGAATTTGTATATTTATCAGGGCTCAACATGTGTCTTCTGTGAGGCGATATTACGTAACTGTGGGTTTCGAACAGGATTGTTTACATCTCCTCACCTGATGGATGTGAGGGAAAGATTCCGAATAGATGGGTAAGTTCATCAGTGTATATTGATGTTCAATGCTACATGAACACTGAGACCTATTTCAAGTGCTGTTTCTATTTTCCAGCTTGGATATATCTGAGGAAAAGTTTCTACAGTATTTCTGGGAATGTTGGAAGTTACTGAAGGTAAAACACTCTTCCGGTATGCAATGCTTTTGGTTCCAGTGTGAAATGGATGATTGGATATAGTCGTTGAGTATTATTCATTGTTCACTTTCTGCCACGAATTACCTTTTTTAGTCTGTTTTGTTATGGAATGAGAGGATAAGGAACGTTACTACAGTTTTTTTGCTTTTGTCTGATGGATATTTTGCTTTAATATCTTTTTAACTTCGAGTAAAATACTCAGTGTTGACTATGAGAAAACAGTTTAGATATCTAATCGTGAGCTTCTTCTTTGCAGGAGAAAGCTATTGATGGTGTTATCATGCCTCCTCTTTTTCAGTTCCTCACAGTGTTGGCATTTAAGATTTTTGTTAGTGAAAAGGTATATCAATGATCAAATATATTGCACTGAAACCTTACGTATTTGTCTAAAACTGGATGTTCATGTTCCTGATAGGTTGATGTTGCTGTCATTGAAGTTGGACTTGGGGGAAAACTTGACTCAACAAATGTGGTTAGCATCTTTTGAGATTCTTATCTCCTGAGTAGCTGAGTTTCCTGTCATATTTATTTAATGTTGGCCATCTGTCTTCATTAAATAGAAAATGTGAACTTACAGATTCAAAAACCTGTTGTCTGCGGCATTGCTTCTCTTGGGATGGATCATATGGATATATTGGGTATATGCCTGACTATTTATTTTTTGACATCATAATGTTTTTTTCTTCTGACGCTTTACTTTGCGAACTCTAATTTCTCACTGCTGATTCTACACAGGACATACGTTAGCTGACATTGCTTATCATAAGGCTGGGATTTTCAAGGTACCTTCTGACTTTTTATAAACTATTTCGAAAAAAGGGTTTTAGATTTCTATAAATGCAATATTTCAAGAGTTCCAATTGGCAGATTCATGTTAGATATTCTCTGATTAGCTCTGTTTTCTTGTATGCTAATGAAAGCCTCAAATCCCGGCCTTCACAGTACCACAACTCTCTGAAGCAATGGAGGTTCTTCAAGAAACAGCTACTAATCTTAAGGTTAACTAATAGTTACAGATTTTATATTTCATCTTTTTTCAAGTACTCCCACGATTAGTTCTTCTGTATTAATTAAAGTACAAAAAGGATAGGTCTAATAAGAGTTGATAGAATAATTAGGCAGTCTCAGTCTGTGTATTAGTGAGTGGGATCAGTATAAAGTAGAAATGGGTATCAAGTGTTTTGGGATTGTTTGGGTGGGAGAGTTTGGTGTCTTTGATTCTCAGTTTTAGAAGTAATGTAGTTTACGGTCACAAGCCTAATCATGGTCGTGTGTTCGTCTGTGATTTAGCTATGCTGTTATGGGAACCGAATTACAAGGAATAAACACTGTTTGACCTGCGTTGCAGGTTCCTCTGGAAGTAATAGCGCCTCTTGACCTTAAAAAGTTGGATGGAATTGCACTTGGCTTGTCTGGGGATCATCAGCTTGTAAATGCAGGTCTTGCTGTTTCTCTTTCAAGATGCTGGCTTCAAAGAACTGGCAACTGGGACAAGATATTTCCAAATGTTTGGTTTTGCTCTTTGACATTAAACCTTTATCAAAACTTCCAATGGCTTTATTTTCTGAATCTATTTGGCTCCTTTGGGATTTTTGTTAACAGGGAAGTAATGAAACCGATATGCCAGTGGCGTTTGTTCGTGGTCTTGCAACTGCTCGTCTTCATGGGAGAGCCCAAGTTGTTCATGATTTAGTATCAGATCAACAGGACTCGTCAGGTGATCTGATCTTTTACTTGGATGGAGCTCACAGTCCAGAGAGCATGGAGGCTTGTGGCCGATGGTTCTCTTCTGCAGTCAGAGGAAACAAAGGCTTATCTACTGGTCTCAATGGCTACATAAGACATGAGGAGTTTGGTAGAGACTTCAACAGAGTCTCCAAACAGGTACTGAAGACTTTGCTTTCTTCTCTATTCAAGGTTTGTTGCAAACGAACTTTTGTGTTTCATACTTTGATTTGACTTGTCAAGAGATCTTCTTTTGTTAATAGATTCTTCTGTTCAACTGCATGGAAGTTAGAGACCCTCAAGTTTTACTTCCAAAGCTTGTCAGCACTTGTGCTTCCTCAGGTAGTCTGAAAACAAATTATACTCTGTTTTTATAGTTTTTTGTTAATATTTTTGGTGAATGAAAACTCTTTCAGGCACTCATTTCTCAAGAGCACTGTTCGTTCCGACCATGTCAACTTACAACAAGGTCATTTCAGGCGCATCAGCGATTCCTATAGATACACGTAGAAAGGATCTGACTTGGCAATTCAGACTACAGAAACTCTGGGAGAGATCAATCCAAGGAACAGGTTAACGCTTAACTTTCGCTGTCTTTGTACTTTAAATCGATTATACGCCTAATCTTGAGCACATGTCTGGTGTGAATAATCAGATACTGCGCTTGACCATACACTGAATCCTGATGGAGTAACTTCCTTACCACCTCATGATTTCCTGTGTGGAGATGCACCTCATTGTGGTGGACCTGCAGGGACACATATCACTTCAAGTGCTGTAATGCCTTCACTTCCATTGACCATAAACTGGCTACGAGATTGCGTACGCCGAAACCCTTCACTGAAACTAGAGGTAAAGTCTAAGCTAACATTCATCATCTACTTCAGACTCTTTAGAGTAGAACAGAGCATTAACTCTTGTGTTTTTCTTTTCCATGCAACAGGTTCTGGTCACAGGATCATTACATCTTGTTGGGGATGTACTCAGATTGTTAAAGAGATAGATTATTCTTCTTACCAAATCTGAAAAAGGCTCCTTAAAGAGTAATCTTACAGAGATCCCATTGTTTTTATAAATCACTTTCTTTTTTCATGATTACCAATTGATTTTTTTAGTCAATTTATCTTATTATTAACATGAGAAGCCTCATCTAAGCTTTTGTATTATTCTGTTACACAATTTTATATTTCCTCTCATGTCGACCATGAGCTGAACTGTTCATAATAACTGGACAAAATGATGTTTAACATATGAAGAAATGTGGAATTGCTTAGGTAGATTTATCAATGTCATACCAAACCATTGTGTTATTTAGCGTTAAACTAGTTTAATTAGTTTTATTGAAGACAACACGTTTACTTAAATAGTTTGTGAGTAATAAATGGTCTTGGAAACCATTATTCTTCTCCCACTACTATGAACTTTTTGCTTAGCTTTTACGAAGGCACTAGAGATGCTTATCATAAGCCTATAGGCTTTGAAATTAACCCGGACAAGCAATCACACGCCATTTTGGAAAATTCAACATAAAAAATATTCACATTTTTGGGTTTTAAGTTTTTTATACAAACTTTGATACTTTCTAAGAAAGAAGGCTTTCTTTTAGATATTACATGCTTTCTTTCCTCTCTTGAACAAGCTTTGAGTCTCTGTCATGTATGTATGTATGTATTATTATCTATATATGTGTCATATATATATGTAAGATATGGATAGGCTATAGGCTAACAAGACTCAGGAATACTATCTAACAAAGGTCTCCAGCCTCTAACACACGTATCCTCATCATCATCATGGCAAAGATGTTGCTTAGCAAGACTTCTATAGACCATTTCATGAACTGAGCCTCCCTGAAGCAGCTTCTCGAGCTCTTGCTTACTCACAACCATCTTCACTCTCACAACACTAGGACTCTTCTCCTCAGTGTTGTCACCACAATATCCATCTCCTTCTTTATTCTCTACCTCTGGATTTACAAACCTGACTTTCTTCTTATGCTTGACTGTGGTCGTCTGCTTTGGCATGAGGTAGTAGAGACGACCACATAGAAGCTTGGCTTGTGGATGAAGATGATAGTTGTTGGACAGAGAATCAAAGAGAGAGTAGTGACCAGAGAATTGGGTGAGGATGTCATGAACATGCATGGGACCTCTGTATTCAACTACTTCTCCATCATTTCTCATAATCTTTATCACTTTCTTCTCCACTACTATACAATTCCCCATCTTTATAATTTAATTTTTTTTTCCCTGAATTTTTTATCTCTTTTCTGTAAATAATGTCCTTGGAGATTTTTGTAGAGTTTTGGAGATTTGTCTTTGTATATTTATAGAGTTTGGGGTTACGTAAATGCCCTTGTATTTTTGAATATTACGAAAAATATACAATTAATTTGGTAGGCAACTAGTATATGTCGTGGTGGGGTGTGGCCGGGTGGTGCTATCCTAGTTATATCTTTTTAATTGGATCTCTAATAATGGATTTGTTTTATTGTTAAACATTTTGTGTGCAAGTTCATTACACCAACCATATCTATACTTTAGTAAACATCTAAACACACTTGTTTCAACTGTTATAAACCATTGTACAATGTAATAATAATTTGGTATTTACAAAAAGACAAAGGGATTTTTAGCGGAGGCTTGCCTATATCTAGAAGTGGAGCCACTAGGACCATCAGAAAAGGAGTCGAAATGTCTTTTAATCAGTGGATGTCACCTTCCAAATGCGCAGTACAACTTGATTTCTGTAATCATTCTTACATTGAATATTCACCATCTTTCTCAATTGCTAAGATACGCCGAAAGTTCTCAACTTACTGATTGTTGCATCTCTCATTGTACACAGTACATTTCGTCACTTGTTTCATGTTATCATTATTTTTGGTTACTAATAAGTTATTAGTAATAACGCATTATCTTATAAACATTCACTTGCTTCCATTAACTTCCGTTCTCTGATTTGTGTTAGTCTTAAATTGTTGGTCAAACTTGATGAAGCACACACAACATACCATTACAAGTTCATGCGTACGTACGTCTTACGTTGTTTCGGTTTCTTTTTTTTTTTGAATAATCCAGTGTATCCTAGCATCCACCAAGGTGGATCTAGACTAGCGGCGAGTGTCCGTAACAGTCATCGGAGTACGCCTCAGTCATCGGATGCTTGGAGAGCCTAGATTTTAAATTTTACCCCCAGTGATCACCGGGATTTGAATCTGGGTCCGTAATAGAGCCAAAATTCTCTCAAGACCACTAAGCCGTCCTCGCGCTTGGTTTCTTAACACAACCATAATTGAGTTTGGTAACGTGGGTATCCTCTTACGTACTTCTAAAAAAGAAAACTAAACCGAATACAAAACTAGTCCCTTGTACGCTTGAGTTTTGTTATTCACCAAGCTTGAGTTTTGTTATTCACCAAACTTTATTTCGTGTGACGCCAGGCCTGCCTAAAATTAATTGGACGTCATTTATTGTTTTGGTATAAATAAAATTGACCGTTAATGCATTTATTTAGCCTAATCTATAACAAGAAAACCGAACACTCTTGGTATTATGCTAACGTTCCCAATATAGGCTATAGAGTATAGCTTGACCAAACTTTCTCTATCCATCACGATCTCACATATACACATTTAAACATATAAACGTATTTCTTCCATCTTGATTACGTAAGCTTATGCAAAGTTATATTTTGAGGTAGTGTGGTCCACTTCATCTAGTAACCCTTAAAGCGCTTTCGATGTTAACTGGGTTCAAATGGGTTCCACCAATGAAGCATGTTTCAATTCATTATTTATTTATCTATATTCCTTAGTAACAAAGAAAAAGTGTAGGAAACTCAGAAGAAGGTAGAGAGGTAAGAGCAGCTGCAACGCAGCCTCTTAAAAAGAAATCCTTAGCCAGAAATTATTTTTATAATATATGGGACCCAAACTTTTTAAGGATTCGTGCCATTATAACCTCTTGTATGCCTTAGCTAAGGATCAATTCACTATCAGGTTCGTCACTGTACATGGGTCCCACCGCCACGTGGGATCCCATGATTTGTTCTCTTTTTTTTTTTATTTTTTTTTATCTGAAAAAAATAAAAGAATAAAATAATATAAAAGCTTACCTTGGTTATCGAGTCCTACAGGTTCGGCGTTGGTGTTGCTCTAAAGACAACAAAAAGGTTACACAGTGGGTGGGTAAAGAATATAATAGTTTGAAGCTTTTGTTTAGGGTGAATAGTGGACTTTGATGCTCTAAGGTCTAAGCAAAAGATATTATAAATAGTTATTAAATAAACCATTGATTATGAATTTGCTTACATTGTAGGGCACTGAATGCACGTTCCCTCTGAGTGGTGGCGGCAGAAATTTTGTTACCGTGAAAGAGATGGAAACTTAACATATCATTTTCTCGTATGATATGATGAATATCCCCAATGCATATATATGAATTTCTCCAAATTCGTATGATAGCTTTATACATGTATAAAACGACCATGCAATAATTTCCCATCAATCAAAATATATGTGACTTGTTATAATTTTTTTTTCTGACAAAGTATTGTTATAACTATGGTAGGGAGATATCGATCTATTAACACATTTTCGTAAATTTTTCCTCAAAAACAACTTTCTCTATAGTGTTTGTTTTATGCTTGTCGTGTAAATTATGGGTTTGTTTTGTAATTAAACATATGCCAACTGAAATAATATAATGTGAATCTTGATATTTATAACAAAGAGAGAAGCTAAAACTGGAATTACAATTAGTTTCTTAGAATGTGTGAAACACTTCAAGCATTCAGTTATGAAATTAATTAAGAACACTTGTATTGGTTTTGTAGAAGTATACGTTCATAGAGACGGATGAGTGTATAGATATTCCATATGTAGTTTCAAAAAAAAAAAAAGATATTCCATATGTAATCAAACTAATATAGTAGAACTTCCAAATTAACAAGAGATCTAGCATTCAAACGATGGATTTTGTTTGGCACATGAGCAAACCCATCGTCACCCGTTAAACCGTATTATGAATTGGATAATGCTTAAATGTGAGATTTATGTATCTCTTGTTAATGAGATGGGACAAGTAGATATAGTAGTTTGTGATAAGGTGAGACGTGATAAATGAATGTGAAAGAGAGAGTAGCTAGGAAGTAAAAATCTATGAACAAGAAGAAGAAAATTTGTTTTAAATAATTGTTTGATCACTTGTTTTGAATGATATGGTAAAATTAAAAGCTTGTATTGTTATATAACCAATGCATTAAGCCATTAAGAAACATATTTAAGCAACAAACAAGAAATCGTTTTTTAGGCACCCTAGTTTAAAACGTACGTTCACAAAGATTGTATCTACTCTTCTGCATATTAGGATGGTTATATGTTATGTACATTCAATTAAAAGTGTTTTCATTGCATCAACGAAATGTACCGGTGACGCTTTGGTTTATGAACATTTCGAAGAAGTCAACAAAAACATGTAGAGTAAGATTTTTTGAGTTAACGAGTAATTCTGGTTATCCATTGGTTCCCAAAAACAGCATATAGTATATGTAAGACATTCACATTATATATACAAAACATAATGATGATAGGAAGTGGGGAACTAATGTTTGTTCATCATTAAATGTCTTGTTTATTTAACTTCTCTCTCAAGCAAATCCAGCAATCCATCGCATGCCCTTCAAACATCATTGTCATTCTCTCTCAGTCACTTTTTCTGTTTACACCGTTTATGAATAACATTCACAAATCTGAGTGTATGTATCTACTTAGTGATATTAGGATGAATAATGTAAGAGATTACTAAAGATGATTTACCAAGTCGACTATATATATCATTAGTATTTTAATAATTTTTCTTCAAATTCTAGTATTTTATCTTGTTAAAAATTGGCTTTGAATCTCTATAACTTTTGAAAAGAACAATAATTAGCTTCTGAATAGAGATTTTGGCCCACTAATCTATCTTTCTAAGTCTTTTCCACCGAAAGGCGATGTTCATGTGTCTAGACATGCCTTATAGTAAATACAAATATCAAACACGTAACAAAAAGCATCGGTAACAATGCATCATTTTGAGTATTGTGTAATTATACATCATGGAGTGCGCAAACATCACGCCGAATGCGTGCCTATGGCTATGTTTCAGCCTATGTGACCACATCAACATTCTTTGCGCATTTGGTTAAGCCTTAACCAAATCACATACTTAGCAGTTGAAATCAGAATCGAAAAGAACCGTAATTGACCGTATGCAAACAATGTACCGGAAATTAATTAATCCCGGTTAGCCACATTTTTTCATTTATTCCATTCAAATATCTGCCCTATATAAACCAGACACAACACAAGTCTTCATCACGCCTCTCAACCAAAGTAAGAAGATGGAAGCAAACACTATGTTTCTTATAAAGGCTCTTCTTCTTGTCTGTTTCAAAGTCGGCTTCACAGCAGCTTCAGACCCCGACCCGATCCAAGACTTCTGTATACCAAAACAAATCATATTTCCTCATCACCATCCCTTCTCCACAAACCTCCCATGCAAAAACTCCTCTGAATTAACCACCGAAGATTTTGTCTTTTCCGGTTTAAAAACAGCTGGAAACTTCACTGAGACCGGGCTAGCCACAGTCCCCGTGAACCCGACAACCTTCCCGGGCCTTAACACACTGGGTTTATCGTTTGTCCGGGCTGATCTTAAACCCGGAGCTATAAACCCGCCACATTACCATCCACGGGCCACAGAAGTGGCCCATGTGGTTAAAGGACGGGTATACTCCGGTTTTGTGGACTCAAACAATAAAGTCTACGCTAAAGTTATGGAAGAAGGAGAAATGATGGTTTACCCAAAAGGGCTAGTGCATTTTCAGATGAACGTTGGAGATGTTACGGCCACGATTCTAGGAGGACTTAATAGCCAAAGCCCCGGGATTCAGAAGATACCGTCGGTTGTTTTTGGGTCAGGGATCAATGAGGAGTTGCTTGTGAAAGCTTTTGGGTTGAGTCTTGAGCAGATTGGTACGTTGAAGAAGAGATTTAATCCTGTCATGTCGAATGAACATTGATGTATTCTCTTAAACGAGATTATGTTATATTCAGCTTATAAGTTATAGATCGTTATGTATTCTTGATCATGACGTTATCTATACTTGTTGACCCCCAAAAGTTTATCTATATATGTCTCCATGTTTTTTTCGAGGAAACAGCTTAAACGATGCATGTTTTATGTTTATAATCTTCTTTCTACATGGATTGGATTTGTTGGAAACATTCAATAATTTAGTTTCTCTATCTATGGCGCACAACCTACATTTAACATTTGTAATCCTAAACTACACAAATTTAGTTAGCACTAAGAAGTAATACCCTAAAGATTATTTTAAAGTAATGTATTAACTATTCTAAAAAAAATCTAGAGCTATCCGTGGGCTACACCTTTGGATCATCCTAAACTACACAAATTTAAAGTAATGTATTATTTTAAAGTAGTGAATTGCTACTCTCTTGCCGGAAAAAAACATGGAAGCTTTAAGCAATTCTGTGAAATTGGCACGTGTTTGTTATTACAGCATGTAACAGTTAATCCGGTTATATGATACATTTGATATGGTGCAGGTTGCACACCAATGAACATAACCGAGTTCAAGTATAGATTTGGGTCTGAAAAGTAAGTCTGTTACTGAAAAAATCCTTGTTTCAGTATTGTTCGTCCTCTAATCCGGACAGTGTTGTGTGTTTATGTTTAGTGTTGGAGTTCACACACCCGGAGAGCTCAAAGAATTAGAGAAGAGAATGGAATCTTCTCAACTCAGAACTAGGAACCTCACAACCAGTGACTTAGTAAAAGATCTCCTGCGTTACTTGGTACGTCCCTTCCGTCAATAACTACTCTTGATCAATGCAAGTTTGATCAATTTTGAGGCTAACCTTCCAATTAATTTGTTACTAGAGCTTGACCCGCACGCCCGTGCGGGTATTTATTTTCACTTTTATATATAAAATATTATTTAAATATTTATTAGTTAATATTCTAAATATTTATCTTATTTTAAAATTATTATAAACATCATATTGAAATAGTTTACATGTTGAAAACAAATATTGATATGTTTGAGTATTAATGTCTTTTTAACATGAAATTGTTTCCCAGCTATATAATATTCTAATATTTTGATTACATATGGGTCATAATTTTAAAAAATTATCAATACATATATTTTAAACCTTATAAACTAAATGTTTAAAATTTATATGATACTTGAGGAATATTATATAATTAAAAATTTTTAAATTTGAATTTTCCTAAAATTTAGCTAAATCATTTTAGGAAATTTCTTGATCGGAAAAAAATAGCTAAATTTGATTTAAGAAATGATTTAATAAAATAAGAAAAGATAATGATTATTTAACTGTCGATTTATTTAATTCTCAGTGGAAATGAATTGTAAATATTGTACAAATTAAGGGATAATTTAAATTTGTACTTCTCTTTTAATAGATTAGATTTAGTTTTTTTTTCAGAAATTGAAAAATGTTTTATTTATTTTAAAGGTTTTTTCTTTTCACTTTTAGAAAATTTATGATTGAAACTTATTAATATTTTTCATGAAAATTAGCATAGTTTTGATATTAAAAGGAACACTGTTTTCAAAGTAAGTGTATGAAAGTGAACATCAGTTTGATCTATTATCAACACTGATAGAGACGAAACTGAATCGCATACAGACTTAATTTCTTGGCTGAATCGCATATAGACTTAATTTCTTGGCGAAAAAATTTAAAATTTATTAATCATTTTTCAAATAGGTCGATCTATTTGGTTAGTTGCTATTAGATTTTTAAACTTGTAATATTCAAAATCCTAACGATTATGATGTGTTTTAATAAAAAAATATTCATGTATTTAGAATTTCATAGAAGTATAATTCCGTATAAAAAAAATATTCATGTATTTAGAATTTCATAGAAGTATATCTCACATTCTACATATATAGGAACTGAGATTATATAAAGTTTGCATCAAACATAAATCCGCGCTTTGAAAGCGCGGGTCAAAATCTAGTCTTCTCTACTAAAAGAAAAATATCATTTTTATCTACTACAAAATAGTCATATGTAGGTTCATATATTCAGTTACATTTTTTTTATTTACATTAGTTTATTTAATGTATAACATTTTTATATAATTATAAGGATATTAGTAACAAATCTATTTTAACTGTAATTTAAATTTTAGTTTTACTAATCACTAAATCTATTGAGAAAAAATCTAACAAAATCTTTTTCAAAAAATTTAAATACTTTTTAATTGATAAACTGATTAATTTCGTAAACAGTAGTAAACTATTATTATAAATTAATCGTAATTAATTTTTATAAAAAAATATAATAAATTCTATGCTAACTTTATAAATTTTATAAGTATAGTCTATATTGTATTAAAACAGAAGTAATAAATGAATTACATATTAAAAATGTATTAAATTGGTAAATTAATATATTTTGAGAAAAAAACATTTAAATAAGTTAATAAAATATCATCCACCATTTAAGTGACTAAAATATCATTTATCTTTAACAAAGATTAAACATTCGTAAATTATGTAATAAATTTTACACAAAATAAAATTGTTAACATATGTTCATTTTTTATATTTAAAAGAAAATATTATATATTTATTTATTTTTAAAATAACAGCAGTATATTATATAAAATGATTATATATTAAATATAATATAAAAAATTTATATTTATCAAATGAAAAGTTACCCACACGGATGTGCGGGTCAAAATCTAGTAATTGTTTTGAAGGAAATGATAATTAATGAAAAGATTGATACATTTACAATTTATGTGATATAAGAAAAGGAATATTCCATTCAATTGTTTAGTACATATTTTATTTGAAAGATTTACTTAAAAATAGGAGGTCTTATGGAAAGATGAGCTTTCTATAGAATATCATTGATTTTAGTATTATTCATGATTTTACAGTAAACGGAACAAATTCCATACGATCACTGTAACAAAAACATGAATGAAATTTTCAGAAGAATTGATTTAGTGGTAATCATGAAAACAATATTAAAATGAATCACAATTTGAAGAATTATGAACGTAATAAACAGTGATATGAACTTTAGGAGTATATCCGTGTATTTAATTACATGGCTGGTTAGTGATGAAAAACAGTTGAACCAATCTGGAATTTAGGAGGACATTCCAACTAAAACCGAGGTTTGCTTCGTTAAGGAGAGCCGATATTGTTGGTTTAATAAGTAAATCGATTTAGGTAATTTAGGAATGTTGTTAAATGACAAAAAAAACATAATGGCATTCAATAGTAATTCTTTAGAAAAATTAAGGGGTATTTCTTATTTGTACTTCTCTTTTAATAGATTAGATACTTTTGTTTATTTGTGCAAATATGTATGCTATTATTGAAATAAATAACTCAAGAGGAGAGGATGCTTAGGATTCTCACATTTTCGACATATCAGCACATTATTTAATTATCTAGAAGTTATATCAAAAGAAAAAAAAAGTCAAAAAAAAAGAAAACAAACACACCCGGTGGGACTCGAACCCACAATCGTTTGATTAGAAGTCAAACGCCTTATCCATTAGGCCACGGGTGCTTCGGTGCTAACCCTATTTATAAAATAGCACTTAACTTCTCTGAAAAGTATAACAAACAAACTTGAGAAGTAAAAAGAGTTTTTTTCATGAATTGTATGAGTCTCTCATAAAAGAATCTCTTCTCTACTTCTATCTCATGAATTAGTATTGAGTCTCTCATTAAAAGACTTTCTCATGAATTAGTATTTTGTTTTTGCTGAAAGATTCACTACGATATCAGAAATGTTGATGATCTAAACGTGTAAATAAAATCATTAAAAAAATTTTACTCGACTTTAAAACACACTTCAAAATAAAAATAGTATGTGTATCATTTATTTGAACAACTAATAGTATTTGCCTTCTAATAGGATCACATCTTTTCAACAAATAATGTGAGGCTAACCTTCCAATAAAGTTGAAAGGTATTCAAAGATGGTATTGTTTCCAACAGAACTTAGTCAGCAACAACTTACCTTGTTTGTCATTTTTTTTTGAGAAATTACAAATATTTGCCTTCTAACAAGAAATGACAACTATTCTCAATGCTACATATATTTGCATGCTACTTAGCCGTTAGCAGTAGCACTGATCATAAAAAATATTATTAATAATTCATTAAATTATTTAATAAAGAGCAGTGATTATTTAATAAAAAGCAGATATATTTGTACTAACCTTTAATGGATTAAAAATGCATAATAGCCTTTTCTGAATTTCCTTTTTTTCAAATATGTGATTTCATATAAATATGAGAAGAATTTGCATGCAATAAAAAGTTGTTATAATCTATCTAGAGTTTAATTTGGAAAAAATGAAAACAAGGTAAAAACTAGAAAAAAATGAAGTACAAGATGATGAAATACTCATTTTTTTTAACTCAAGAACTGAAATTCATAATCTTTCTTGATCTGATATCAAAATCAGTTGCTAAATTTTCTTTTCACATCTGCTGTTATTCCAACCTAGTGCATTTATCTTTAGGACAGATGATTTTATCAGTAAAGCTAATATTTTCAGGTAGAATCACTCATTTTTAAAAATATGAGAATGATATAATATTTATAGTGAGTTATTCAATTTTCTAACCAGCGGTACGATTATGACCTCTGATTCATCTTCTCCTCCTATTTTGTATAAGCTGGATACCAAAAACAATAGATCCTGATCTATAAACTTATAAACTACCAAAAAAGCTAAGTTCAAAAAAAAAAAAAAAAAAAAAAAAAAAAAAAAAAAAAAAAAAAAAAAAAAAA
>CAKOAT010217376.1:604687-622044 GCA_932364175.1 Eruca vesicaria subsp. sativa | reverse complement strand
GTACTTTATTTAACTCTAAAACCAACCAAATAGCCATACACATTTTTTATGAAGAATATATTTTTAATGTTGTGATAAAATAAATTATATGGTGTTTGTCTTAATAGAAGAGGACGAACAATTCCAACGTGACATCTCTTTGGATGGTACTTACGAACTGCACTACCACCAACAACTGTAATAATTGTTAAATCCATATGAATTAAAATATATATATATATATATCGGATTTTAATAGTTATTAGGAACGTTAATGGTGTGAATGATTTAATAGTCGTATTCCATGTTCCAACAGTATATGATTTATTATCATATTAGATTATTAAATACGCCTAGCCTCATCGTCTCTCTACTATATAAACCTCAAACCAGTTTCTGATTAATATATCAAATAATAAACGCCAATTATAAACTGAGAAAGAAAGAGCTTTTATTCACTAATGGCGGATGAGAAGAGCTACAAGTACGTGATCGTTGGAGGAGGTGTCGCCGGCGTAAGTATCTGCTCCTCTCGATGCACTATAACGGATTTGCTTTCATTAGTGTCACTAATTATACAACTATTATATTACATGTTTAAGTCTAATATTCTTTTTATTCGTATAAACTTGCATTGAAATTTTATATCGATATATTGTAACTACTGAATTAACCTTTTTGACATACGTAATCACAGGGCTACGCGGCGAGAGAGTTCACAAACCAGGGCCTGAAGCCTGGTGAACTCGCGATCATTTCCAAGGAACCAGTATGTTTATCACTCTTAGAGTTAGAGTTTTCTCTTGATCGATGTTTTTCCTTGTAACTACAATATAATTGTGTATATAGGTGCCTCCTTTTGAGCGTCCTGAACTAAGCAAAGTATATATTGACTCTGGTGGTAAACCTTTTTAACTTTATAACATCTTTGTCAATATATAGACCCATTTTCAAGTACTATGGATTTTAGTTAACTTGGATCATCATTACAGCCAACCCTACACTTGCAAAACACTATGTATGTGCTGGAACTGGAGGAGAGAGGCAGTACCCTAAATGGTACAAAGATAAAGGTAAATTTTGCATTATGTCTGCTCCAAAAAATTGATAGTGAAAAAAAAAAAAATTGATAGTGACTTTTTTCACTTGGGAAGCTTCTGGTGAACTCTTGAAATGTTTCATTTGATAGGGATTGATCTGATTCTGAGCACAGAGATAGTTAAAGCAGATCTTGCTTCTAAGACACTTGTTAGTGATGATGGACAAATATTCAAGTATCAAACCTTGTTAATTGCAACCGGTTCTACTGTAAGCACAATCCACTTCTCTTCATCTCTCATTTCTAATCATCGAACTTCACAACTCATCTTGAGAAGTCCTAATTAAATTAGTATTTCTTTTTCCAGTTTGTAAGATTGTCAGAATTTGGCATCCAAGAAGCAGATATAAAGAACATATTCTACCTAAGGGAAATAGAGGACAGTGATGAGCTTGCCTTGGCTATGGAAATATATAAAAAAGGAGGAAAAACTGTGGTTATCGGTGGCGGTTACTTAGGGCTTGAGCTCAGTGCTGCTCTTAGGGCTAATAATCATGAAGTCACCATGATTTTTCCAGAACCTTGGATTAGTAAGTTGATGCTTAACAAATAAACTTTAGCTCATTACAATGGATTAGTAACATTTTTTTTCCCTTTGTTTAGTGCACCAGCTTTTCACCGCAGAGATGGCTTCATTCTATGAGGGTTACTATGCCAACAAGGGAATCAAAATCATCAAAGGAACTCTAGCCACTGGATTTAACACCAATTCAAACGGAGAAGTCACTGAAGTTAAACTAGACGATGGAAGAATCTTAGAAGCTGGCATGGTTGTGGTTGGTGTGGGTGGTAGACCAGTGACATCACTTTTCAAAGGTCAAGTTGTTGAGGAGAAGGGTGGAATAAAGGTTTGTGTTACACGCTACCAAAAAAATGATGAAGCTCTTGTTAATTACCATTAATTAGTACTGATATCATTCGTTTTCAATTGTAGACTGATGCATTATTCAAAACAAGTGTCCCGAATGTATACGCTCTTGGAGATGTAGCTACCTTCCCCATGAAAATCTATGGCGAGATGAGACGTGTTGAACACGCCGACCATGCTCGCAAATCTGCTGTACATGCCGTTAAGGTATGAGCCCTAGTTGTTTAGAGCAATATTATTGGAGGTTTTTAAGCTTGGGGTTCTAAAAATATGTATATATATATATTATATAGGTGTATGTAATTGTGGGTTTTTAGCTTTATAGGAAACTCAACCGAAGATTTTTATTTTTATAGGAAACTCAACCGAAACTTTCGGTTGAGTTTCCTATAAAGCTAAAAACCCACAATTATCACATATATAATATATACATATATATTTTTAGAACCTCAAATTTAAAAACTCTCAATAATGTTGCTCTTATAGTGTCGAAATAAAATCTTCGTTTTGGCCTTTAAATATAAACAATTATTATATATGTGTCGAATGGACTCAAATTGTCGATTTTTATTTATAAAGTTAACCTAAAAATGTTTAGTGCCTCCAATCTTAGATCCGGTCCTGCTTTTGAAAATACTAATTTCTTTTTTTTTGTTATAATCTTTTGTAATTCTATGGTGTTTGCAGGCAATTAAAGCGGTTGAAGAAGGTAGAACGGTCCCAGATTATGACTATCTTCCTTATTTCTACTCTCGGTTTTTTGATCTCTCGTGGGAGTTCTATGGGGACAACGTTGGAGAGACTATATTGTTCGGAGACAATGACCCGAAAAATTCAAAGCCGAAGTTTGGGACGTATTGGGTTAAAGATGGGAGAGTAGTTGGAGTGTTTCTAGAAGGAGGAACTTCAGAGGAGAACAAGGCCATTGCTAACGTGGCACGAGCACAACCTAGCGTTGAGAGTCTTGACGTGTTATCCAAGGAAGGTCTTTCTTTTGCCACCAATTTATATAGCAACACTCTTTGAGACATTTGGGTTTTTGTTTGGTATTAGTTACATGATGTGATGTAATGTAATAGAATCTCCTTTGTCTTTGATTTTTATATCGAGCCCTTCTATATCTGGGAAATAATTTGTTGGATTAAAATTTTGTTTAAAATTTTAATAACGCCCTGGATTAAAATTTGAATTTATAAATATATTACTAGTGTTTTGTTATTTTGCCTCGGGTAGAAATTTATCCTAGATCCGCTACCGGTGGCCATCGATACCAATCGTATCTGCCGTCGGGTAGTCCGCACTGGATGTGGCGCTATGGACTGTCTGTTATAGTGCTCATCCATATAGTAGACAAATAATCTTGTTAATTTTGTTTCGTATCTAAATACAAAATGACAAAGATACGAATGAATAATTCGATAGACATTTATATGTATATTACGGGGTCAATATTTTTAATTCAATTATGGGTCAATACATTTACTGTATTATCTGTTTGTGGTGTATATGTTTGCTGAGGATTGTGGTACACAATTGAAAGTGACAGGACAAAGAATGCATGATCAAACAAGAGCATGATGTTCGGTCTCTTTAAGATCTTAAATGTTTGTTACAATACTGTGAATACTATGTGATTATCTACGCGCATGCATAGAGTGAAATTTATATATTAATGATTGTAACTGTCATGTAATAAGTCTCTAAACGTACAATCATGCACCATCAATATAAAGTTAATGATTACGATGACATTTGTTGATATTTTGTTATTAAAATCTGTTTAAATTACATTCAGTTTTAATGATATCATCTAGATGTTATAATTCACCATCTCAATTTGATATCATAAACTATATTTGTGAAATGTACGATCAAATAACATTTGAGATCCACGTTTGCACGAAATGAATATTATTTATGTTGGTAAATTATTTATATATATTATTATTTATTGTGTATTTATTTACGTATGCAATAACAAATATATTGAATATTTGATAAACAAGAAACTATTACATATATAATTAAATTATAATAGGCAAATAAATAAATATAATTCCTCTTTTTATTTACAATAATTTTGTTGGTAAAAAATTAAAAAAATTATGTATTTATTTTATATGGTATATAATTAAAATTAATGATATTAACATATATATGTAGTATATTTTAATTGAGACTTCATACATATAATTTTATTAACATTTTTATATTTTCTGTAACAAAAATATTATTTTATTAATATGCTTATTTATTAGTTTAGGCTTCCTACTCAATGTAAATTTTGAAACTAACATGTTTATGTATTTTATATATAACATATATATATATACATATATTCTAAATAAGACTTCATATTTATATGATTATATGAACATTTGTATTTTGTTATAGCAAAAAAAGTTAAATCATTGATCGCAAAAATCTCAGTGTGGATCTTAATAATATATAGTCGTTTAAAAATTCAAATATAGCATATAAGAAAAAAAAATCTAATTTTTCTATTATAATTTCAATGTGATTGTTTATTTATTTTAAGAATATAAAATTAAACAAAAATTATGAAGGATACGAAAAATGTTGTCAAATCTTTATTATTCAAAATCATTAATTATCATAGATTTGTTAACTATATTAGGTAATTTCGTAGTTTATATTTAAAGAAGAATGTGGAATATTCTTTTATACACTACTAATTAATTTGATAGTTAATTTAATAAAAAATATAATATATGTTTAGATGGATTAAGCTATTTTATAAAGATTCTATGAATCATTGTAGTGATAACATGTTGTTAACAAAACATGTTGTAATACTTCAAAATTAATATATAAGAGATTTATATAGGTTTAACCAACATATTACTACATATTAAGTCTAATAGACTGCTACAAACAGGTAAAACTAAAATTTGGAAATTGATATTTGGTATTAGACCTCTGGGACCTTGTGGCTAGATGGTAAAAAAACGAGATTTGAGACACCAACACAATGTAACTATTACGTGACATTAATGACATTGTTCATGAATACATATATAGATATAGACCTTTGTTTTCGGTCCATTTACATATCTAAAAGAGAATCAATTTGTAAACAACACTTCTCCTAATAGATAACTATAATTTAGGGATAATCAAAGACCTAAACCGCGGGTCTGGCCCGTAAAGGCTTGCTGTGGGACGGGATTGGGCATTGATTTGATAAGCCCGCAAAAGTATAGACCTCACGGAACATGGACGGGTCGAATGCGGGACGGGCTCAAAATGGGACGGGCCGAATGCGGGACAGGTTAACTCGCAGGATTTTGAAGACCCACAACCATAAGTCCCCATTTCTATTTGGATTTGTTCTCAGTACTATAAATTGCGTTATTACTATGTGGAATTTTCTTGTTTAAGTTGATGAGTTTTGTTTTCAGTATTATCAAGTAGTGTTTTAAAAAAAAATTAAATTTTGTTATAATGATGTTGTTAAAGAGTTATTGCTTGTTGAAGAGCTACTGTTTGTTCTTTAAACGGCTCGAAATGAGAGTTTGGGTTACTGCAGAATCTTGTCTTTACACTCTAAGTTCAACAGCTTGGTTGAAAGAGAAGAAGAAACCATTAGTATTAAGTTATTGTTGCTATGAAGAGACGTTGCTTTACAAAGAATCAAACAAGGAATATTCTTGAAAGAGTTAAATTTTACTGTCCAAATGGCTCTCACTTACTTCAAGACCATTAAACCAGCGAATGATCACATTGGATGTTGTTGCAATCGATGTTGTTCAGCTCTCTTCAACTTCTTTATACAACTCTTCTACTTTAACATTCATGAAGAAAGCTGAAGGAGACGTTCTGTGGGACGGTCCGTGAAGGCTTATAAATTATGCGGTACGGGATTGGGTAGCCATTCGGAAGACCGCAGTCCATGCGGGACAGGCCCGTCATGACCCGCTCGACGATGAGCCCGCTGTGGTACGGGATGTAACGGGACGGGAAAACCCAATTGCCATCTCTACTATAACTTTATCCGCTCGTCTGCGGGTATTTATTTTTATTAATTTATATTTTATTTATATATTATGTAACGTTACTCTTTATATTTCACAGTTTAAATGAATATAACTTCATATTTGTATTTTGATATGTGTATGTTTCTACATTCTTAAGAACGTAAATGTGTGGAAATCATTTTTTTTTCTATCATGATTTTTTACCCATATATTTTTATCATGTTTTTGATTGAGATATTGTATATATGTATGTATATTTAAATTAAATATACATTAAATCATTAGCTTACAAATAGATACATTTAATCAGTTATTGAATTTTATTTATAGATAAGATAAATTAAAGAAAATATTTTCCCGTCTATGTAAAGGAATGAGCATGATTTTTTAACAAATAATTCAGTTTTTAATAGTAAAATATTCTTAAAAATTATGTGTATCAAAAAATAATAGTTTGTTAAGAATAAAAATAGTGTTAAGAACACAAACGCTTAACAATAACTCCTACAAAATACAAATAAAACACATAAATGAAATATTGACAATAAATTTGATAAACAGTTATAGTATTTTATGTATATTTATATTGGTGAGAATAAAAAGTTGTTCAGAAAAAAAAAGTAAAAAAGTAAAAAAGATAACGTTGGAGGGTTAGTTCATGTATATTATTGATGTGCATTAGTGTTAGTTGTATTGATATGATGTCGTTCAAAAAAATATAGATATGCAATATATAAATTTAATTTATGAAATGTTTTACTAATATTAAAAGATATGGAAAGTGTAAAATTAAGAGTAATTGTTAGTTTATTAACTTTGAAATGAAAAGAAAAAACTTAAATTTAGATTTAGTTAATATTTCAATAGCATGAGAGTGTAAATAACTTGCATAATTAAGAGGTAATTTAATTTTGTACTTTCTTTTGATAAATTGCATACTGTATCTTTATCTTTCTTTTTTTGGTAAAATCTGTATCGTTATCTTTTTCTATAATTACATTCTATAATTAATATATTTTGTGATTATCTTTTTCTAATAATTTAAAACCAATAAAAATCTAATAACTGTACTTTTTTTTTTTTTGAAATTTGCAATTAGTCATTATTATTTGTTAAAATATGCATTGAAAATATAAAAAATGTATTTTTTAAAATAAGTTTTTTTCTAAATGTAACTTAATAAAACAGAGGGGATATTATTATTTTTTGTACCTACGCTATGGATTAATATTTAAGTTTTATTAAATATCTTTTAGATATAAATATACAGTTAATCATATCAATGTATAATTCATTCATGATAACATGAACACTGGTGTCCAGTGTCATTGTTTTTACAAATGCAACGAGGATAGCATTTGTCGTTAACTTCGATTTTGCAATTAAAGGAAGCCTGCGCTGCATTTGGATCACATTTTCCGCTGCCAAGGTGAACAAGTAGTGGCGCACAATCTTCTGCCTTCACTATTTTATATCAACAACAAAATATTAACTGGTAGATAATAAAATTGATAATGCAATAAATACAAGTTTGTATAAAATGTATACCATCAAAATGTTTTCTAATCGAAACCATATATATATGTTACCTTTTGTATTATGCAGCACGAAAAACATCAGAACACAAGAAACCACAAACAAAGTAGCAGATTTCATGATGCAAAATTTAATAAATGACTTTTATGTTTCTTGTGAATTGTTTTGTTTATTTTGTACTGAATATTTTCTCATCACCATTGCTTGTATATATATATGAAAAACACACAAAGACATTTTGAATTCTCTCAATTAAAAGGCAATAAAATCGTATTTGACCAAAATAATTAATTCGGGTAATAGATTTTATTTGACTTAAAAGTAATCTAGATTTGCATGTCTATACATATTAACCAGGTGTTTTACTGCACCATGTGCAATGAATTTTTTTTAAAGTTTAAATTCTATTTAATAATAAATTTATTAATATTATAGATTCTATTATTTTCTTATCAATATTTAAATATAGATTTGAATTAGTTAAAAAATAACTTAAGATAAAATATTTTTTATTTAAATTATATTTAATAATATATATGTATATATTTAAATTATAATCTTAGATAGATTTTTCTATCCATTTATATTGGTTAAATATATTAAGTTAATGTGTATACAAATAATAAAAGTGAAATAATTATCAAAAATTTAAACTAAACAATATTTGCAAAATTTGTAGATATATAATAAACTAATGATTTTATGATTAGAAATTTTATATTTTTCAAAATTGTAGAAACTTGGAAAATTTTTAATACAAACTGTATAATATAAAAAATAAAATAGAATAATATTTCGAAATTGGTAATGTTATCTTTGAATATATTTATTTTTAAAATGATGTATGAGTTATTATAAGATGATGCATGAGTTATTGTAATATTTAAATTTTTTACTATAAATAAATATCAACATTAAATGTAAAATATGTGTTATTATCATATTTAAAAAGTTTACCAAAAATATAAATCAACATGAAATGTAATTATACATGTCATATTTTGTCATAAGCCATGTTATTAATTTTCATAGCCATGTCATTTTTTATGAAACTGACTAGTAAAAGTGACATATGGCAAAATCACTTCACAAATAATATATAAGGGATTCTGCATTTCCTCTTTTTATTATCATATTTAAAAAGTTTACCAAAAATATAAATCAACATTAAATGTAATTATACATGTTATATTTTGCCATAACCTATGTTATTAATTTTAGTAGCCATGTCATTTTTTTGTGAAACTGACTTGTAAAAATGACATATGGCAAAATCACTTCACAAATAATATATAAGGGATTCTGCATTTTCTCTTTTATGCATCAATATCAACATCTGTGTGCTAATAATAATTACAATTTGGATTTATTTAGATATATATTCAACATTCAACAATATATAAAATAACTTATTTCTTTACTTTATGAAATAAAAGACGGACACTGTTAAAGTAACAGTTTCAACAAGATATCCATCATAACTTATGAATAATTTTTTTTTTGCAAAAAATCTGTAGAATATCTTCTTTATTGGACAAAATCTATAGAATATCTACAAGATATCCTTTTATTATATTTTAAAATATATATTTTTGAAAAATAACAATCTAGACAATCTTCTTATATTTTAAAAATATTACACATGAAGTATTATCTTCTTATATTTTAAAATATTACAAGAAATCCTTTTATTATATTTAAAAAATATATAAATTTGCATGTTTGAATATGTATTTACATTTAAATAGTACACATGGATTATTATATTCAGTGTTATGAAACACAATCCAGATACGTTCTTAAACCGACAAAACCGATGACTTTATATGTAATCCGATTTGTTTTTTTTTTAACTCATTATTTAAAAATTCTACCTCCACAATTTCCACTAAAACCTGAGACTCTATTACTGGTTCAAAGTGCGGGAATATTTTTGAAACAAACCAAATCTATATGATATAAATTTGTATTTTGATTATGTATCAACATTTACATGTTACATATAAAGCGCTATATTCAGTGTTCTGAAACATAATTTGGATCCGTAGTTAAAACGACAAAATTGATGACTTTATATGTATTCCGGTTTGGTTTTAAAAAAAATTAGTTATAAAAATTCTATAAACCCGCAAAAAAATTGTGTTTTAAAGTTGATGGACATTATTTTTGCAAGAATATTCAAAAGTATTTTGAAATAGATTAGCCCATTAAGCAACCCATTAGATAGATATTGTTTGTACAAATTATATAGTTTTTAAGCCCAAAAACCAAAATATCATATTGCCATTAATGAACAGAATGTCACCGAGGAAAATAGAGGTTCGATATCCAAAGTAATAAGGTTTGCATCAAAATATGTAGAAAGATAAGCAGATTCTACATAATTGCTGCGATGTCTCATGCTTTACCTTGGCATCATAGACATCTTACAAGAGTACAACATGACCAAGAAGATCGAGCATGCTTACAAATCTCTTCACTTTGATTCTTGGTTGATTTCAGCTGTTGATCCTACATCCTACTCTCAACGTTTTCTTGAGTTCATCAAGAATGTGTTTCCACAGAACAACTACTCATAGAGAAAGAGACAGAGACAAGAGTACAATTATGTTAATATGTTAAACACAATACAACACCACCATTGCATTAACTCAAGGTCTTTGTAACACTAGAACATTATCTACTATTTGGCCATGGAAATAGCAAGATAAACATAAGATCACAGCCCATCAATGAAGTTTCTCAACTACTCATTCTAAAGTGACAATAACAATAAGAACTTAGGAAGAGCTCTAAAATGATAAAGAGAAGAGATTAAAAAACCGGTCCATGAAACTCCTAAACATAACGGCAGCAAGCTAATTTCTAAGTTGTAGAAGACGATGAGGCTTTGTTAGTATCTTGTTTCGTGATCTTCATCCATTGAGGCTACAAAGCAACAAAAACAGTAGACAAGTTCCCCATTAACATTTAGTCAGTTTCATAATCCTAACATCTAGTCAGTAGTAGACTCCATGTGGTTCTTTACCTCGGCTTTTGTATCACTTTCTGTGAGTCTTTGTTTTATGTCTTTCGCGATAGAACCGAAAACCTGCTCCACATTCTGGTTTGTTTCTAATGTGTTGTAAAAAAAATAAATGAGGAGACAAACAAGTTATATATATATTCTAGCTCACTGTCATAAAGAGGTTAAACTTAAATAAAAATATAAAAAACTTAATTGTTTCGTAGGGAATATTAACCCACATATTTCAAGATAAATTAGAGATATATGAAATTTTTGTGTTTATACATAGTTGCATCTAACACTGATATATGATAAATATCAAAGAGTTTTGATACCTTAGTTGTCCAAAGTTCTCTAGAAAATAGAGATTTCATAGTGTTTAGTTCATCGGTTTTGATGGTATATGGAATTTTATTAAATTCTTCTGTTCAAAATTAGAACTGATGTCCATGTACCATGAATATAAGTTTAGTATATTAATATAAATTTTGAATTTGGTTAGGTACTTTTGAAACAAACTAAAGAGACCTTTATATAACATTTATCGAAAAATTCAATTTTTTTAGGGAATAACCAACATATTTCAAGGTAACTTAAAAAATATCTTAGTTTTTTTAAATGAATGATGCATCATGCAGTGACATAGTATGAAAAATAAAAAGATTTTAGGTGTTCTAGTTTCTCCAAAAAAATAGAATTTTTATAGGGATTAATCCACTTATTAGGTGGTATATGATGTTTAAAATATATTACTCATTGAAAAATTAGAAAAGATGACCAAGTACCACGAAAATAAATTTAGCATACATATATATAAATTTGGAGTGTTGTTATGTATTTTTAAACAACACTAAAGAGTCTAAATAGTATAAAAAGTATATATCGAAAATTCAATCTTTTCGTAGGGGTCAACCTACATATTTCAAGATAAATTATAAAATATGCTATTTTTGTTATAATGCATAACTGCATCATGCAGTGATATAGTATGAAGATTAAAGAGGTTTAAAACCTTAGGTATTCTCATTTTTCTATAAAAAAAAAAGATTTTATAGGGGTTAGTACAATAATTATGTTGTATATGAAATTTAAAAAAAAATATTCATTGAAAAATTAGAAATGATGGTCATATACCATTACAATATGTTTAGAATACATTAATATATATTTTGTGTATGGTTAGGTATTTTAAAAAAAACATTAAATCTGCTAAACTTTAGTATATATAGCATTTATTGGAAAAAAACTCGATAGATATTGATAGATGTAATCTACATTTTACAAATGTTACAAAGACTTTGTTGAAAAAGAATAAATAATATTTTATAAACATATAAATTATACAGTATGGTATGTTTGTTTTTATAAAACATATTACGGATTCCTTACTAGTACTAACTAATAATCTTATACTTTATATACCGCTCTACCAAGGCTAACTACTATAATCATATTTCCTTCCTTCACGACTGGAACAGATTGTTTGAATATCAACAGCGGAGGAGGAATCGTAATGACGCACTAACCGAGTAATTACGGAGTATGTGTCTCTTCAGTATCGTCGTGAGTGACGATAAGACATAAAATTATGATTCATAACTCATAAGTATCTTAGTCTTTTGTATAGTTTATTTGTGTTTTTATCTCTCTTTTTTAAAAAATGTTACTTCTTTGTCTTCTTTATGAGTGTAGAACATACTTCCCTTAACGTCAGTCGCAAGAGATGATATTTGTGATTCTTCCATTAAAACGTAGACTTAGTTTTCTTTAGCCACAAGAAAAAAAATCATTAGGAGAGCAAATAAAGAGGATATATATGTAATCAAGAAATATCGAGTGGAACTTCCTAACGGTGGACTACAGAAAGCTTCTACGATGTTTTTTATAATTGTAGAGAAACCAATTGAAACCATACAAAATTATGGTTTATTCAATAAAGTATATAATAAAGTTACTTTTCTTACGAATAACAAGAACCAAGAGTCTCGTAACAATTAATCTACAAAATAAAAATGTATATTAGTTGGTACCTAGAGTGAGGAATACAAACGAGTATTCCTACAATACTTTGCGTCAAAGGTTTGTTATTCTAATATATTGGTTTTCATATATTGGTTTTCACCACCTAGATATATATCATATATGCAAATATTCTATACATTTCTGCAAACACAAATCAAACCATTTTTTAAAAAAAAACTTTGAACGAGCCATGGACTCTTTCAATTTTTTTTCTCCTTCTTCTTCTCCTCCTCCTCCTCCTTCTAATTCTTCTTCGACTTTTATTTTATGCCCTAAATCGTTCCGCTCTGATAGGGTTTACATTTATAGGCCTTTAATAATACCTCACTATCTTAGCCCCATGGATTTGTCTAGAATCAATGTCGGCAAAGAGGTAGACTCGCTATGCTACACGTGCAGGCATGAGTCAATCGTATGTGATTATTGGTGTGAAAAATGTTGCATAGCCTACCACAAAGAATGTCTTGAACCTCCACGTCAGATCAAAGTTCTATATCATCCGAAACATCCTCTCCAACTTCATTGCTTATCTGTATATGATGGAAGGGACCACATGATCATGTGTAATTGCTGTGGAGAATGTTCTAATGACGATGGTTTATATTACTGTTGTTCTATATGTAATTTTAATTTGCATACCGTTTGTGCGATAAAACAAAATATCCTCTCCATAAACCACCCAAAAAGACATGACCATACCCTCATCTACTTTCCTAGAAAAAACTCTCTAGTTTGTGATATTTGTGCATTGGGTGATGACAAGTGTTTCATCTATATCTGTTACCAATGTGACTTTGTCGTTCATAAGTTGTGTCTCAACCTACCAACCACAATCAGAATATCCCGTCATGATCACCGTCTCTCTTTCACTCCGAGTCTTTCTAACGAGGATTGGTCTTGTGGAGTTTGTCGCAAAACAGTGGACAAAAACTATGGGGAATACTCTTGCGTGAAGGGTTGCGATTATGCTGTTCATTCTAAATGCGCAACACGAAGAGATTTGTGGGACGGTAAAGAACTTGAAGGAGAGCCTGAAATTGAGTATGAAGAGCTTAAGACTTTCGAAGAGATAGGTGATGGAATTATACAGCATTTCAGTCATCCAAAACATCACATGAAGCTGGAAAAAGAAAGTGATAAAGTAGATGACGAAAAATGGTGTCAAGCATGCATTCTTCCAATCTACGAAGGTAACACTTATGATTGCATGAAATGTGATTTTATTCTCCATGAAAAGTAACCTTGCTTAGTTGTCAATCAATTAGCATACCAATTAAACTGACGTGCTATTTTGTTCCACGGATTGTATATACAGTTTCGGAGGGAAAAATAATTTTCGAAGAGATAGGTTACATCTTTTCAAATGTTTCTCAATTAATATATAGGGGATTAATGATTATTACTAATGTCATAATCTGCTGATTCCGAGGGGAACCGAAGCTTGCCAAAGGATAGACGTTGCCCAATTTCTAAAGCCTTCTACAATCTTCATTGCTCCATATCTTAAAAAACTTTCCTTACAAGAACACAAAAATCACTTAGACTAGACATTAATTAGTAATCTCCTTTTTAGGCCATCCTCTAAAGATATAAACCTCTGATAAATCAGAGGCTTTTTCTTATTCACCTTAGGGGATGGCCATTCTCTTTTGATTTGTTGTGTTCTGCCAGATTAAGAGAAGGTTTCAATAATGGAGGATTGCTCGAGGTATTTATAGATTTTTTTCTATGATTTGTGCTACTTTTTTGTTTGTCTATGGTCATGAAGACATTTTAAAAGATACACCGAAAACGCATCTTAGTGTTCTTTCCACTTTTTCTCATTACTTTTTCATATTTTTTCTAAGAAACAGCTTATTGAAACAATGAATCAATATATATCATGTTTGTTAATGTTCTTTATAAAGGATATTCCTTTTGTATCATAGATGGATGCAATATGGTTGGTATCATATACACGTTTTTTTCTCATCTTAATATTACTTTTAAACGTCAACTTACACAAGCTCTCTACATAGATATAAAAAAACCCTAGACTCTCCCAGGCACGGGGCTCGAGGCACAAGCGAGATCTATGCCCCCCGGCGCCGGCAACGGTGTTTTTTGCCGGCGCTGGGCCTTATTGACGACGACGCTACTCTTCTCTTTCACCAACGTGTTTCTGAATTACTGCTCTGTATTCTGGTTTTCCGCTCGTGTTACTTGGATGTTTGAAGGAAGGCAGTCCCGACAGATGTTACGACGGAGAAGAGGACTCTTCGTTACGCCTCTTTCGGTGGTCCTTTCCTTCCAACTGGTCCTTCTCCAAGCGATGAGTCGAGAGGGTTCTCTCACCGCCGCTAAGCTCTGGTCTTCGGTTTTAAATCCCGTCGTACCTATCTCTGTTCACCGTCATGTTCAAGCTTTTCAACGCTTTATGGAGCCACAATTTCAAATGACAAGCTCAACATTCTCGTCTCCGGGGAGACTTGAGTACCACAAGCCACTGCAGGTTGCTCCTCTTCATCAAACTGACGACAGATCTCGAAGCATCACCAGTTCAGTTCTGATTTACTTCGGTATTATTTCACTTCCTTCATACCAAAAAGTGATGCTCCCCTCCCCTCCATTAATTCTTCTCGAGGGCGTTCCCTTTCCTCTCCGACGAAGCTCTACCGCCGAACAGCTCAGATCCTTCGTATCCCGTCCCAGAATGACAGCGTGTACTGAGGTAACAATTGATTATAGTTGGGCCTGGCCCATGTGTTTGTTTGAACCTGTCAGTCCAAGATATTTGGAAAGACCCAGATCTGTAGAAGAAAAAGTTATTCAGCGATTAAGATTTGTTGGAGTGGGTTCACTGGTTTTGGTTATCCTTCGATCATCCTCCTCGGTCTTGTTGCCGAGTGTCTACTTCAGCCTTCTCATCGGTTTGTCATCTTGCGTAGCGATCTCCACGAGATCTGAAGATGCAATCGAGATTACTTCGGTAGTTCTCGTAGATGAGGCCTGGACCTCAACGTCACATTATGTGACTATTCTCCAGCTGTCCGACTTTGTCGTGAAGGCTCTCTCGAAGCATTCAAGCATTGTCTTGAATCCGCAATCATCTTTGATCGAAGACTTATCTTTCTTAACTTTTTTATGGGTTGTATGTTATGCTTATGGCCAAAAAGGATGGATAATTCCCTCTTTTTATTGTATTGAAGAAGTTTGATTATGAATGAGAGTAAGTTTGTGTTCAAAAAAAAAAAAAACGTCAACTTACACAAACCCGGCAAACTTCAACTTAAACAAAACCGGCAAATATCATATACACGTATTTATTTTGTAGTTATTATATATGGCATGCTGAATAACAAAATACCCAATAATACATAAGAGCACATTCATCAAGGGATGATGGGAGAGATTCACACGCAAATCAAAAAAAAATTAATAAAATAATTAAATTCTATGAGTCCTCTCAAAAATTCACTGAGGTGAACTTCCATAAGGATGGGTTCACCGTGTGTCAGTTATTGATTGATCCATTATTAATTTTTTTTTAAAATAAATGAAAGAAAAAAGAATTAATTTTTTATTTGTGTGAACCCCTCCCCCAAAAGTTCACTGATGTGGATTCTCCAGGATTTCACTGGATGCTCTAAGGGGACTATATACAAGTGGAAGTGGAAGTGGAAGCAGATGATGCTGGAAACAAGGGGGGTCTTACGTGTAGGCCTACTTACGTGAATATGCTTGGAAATTTGGATCATCCTATGGAATATGCCATTTACCTAGATTGCCTTTTCAAGTAGTATACACTCATGATTCATATGATGACATGTAAGACTCCCCTTGTTACCAGCATCATCTGCTATATGATGGCATCTGCAACATTCAGGTTTATGACTAGTTCTTTACTATATGATGACATCTGCAAAATTCAGGTTTACAACTAGTTTTTTTACTATACACTTAATCATGTATATAATCTACCTGAGATGTCAGGAATATATAGTTTATTTTAAGAATATGACTAGATTTTGACCCGCGCGCCCGCGCGGGTATTTGTCTTTGGTAATCATTTGTTTTTGATTTTTGAAAATGCGAAAAATTATAATTGTTTAAACTTATAATTGTTTTCACGATATGTGATTAGTCTTCTTTTATAGAGTATGGATTTTTTTTTTTTTGCTATTATAGCATGGGTACTTTTTATGATAAGTTAATTTTTAAAAGATAATAATTTAATGGTTTAATTTAAAAGTTTCATTTGAAAACGCGTTTGTGCGGATGTTTATTCTTATAGTCATATGTTTAAAACTTTTGAAAATGCACAAAATTGAATTTTTAGATGGTTTATATGTTCTAGATTCATATGTTATTTAAGATTGACATTATTAAATGTGATTAGTGTTCACTTATAAATTATGAGATTATTTTTTCATTTGTTGTGTTTTTAGTTTATTTGGTAAAATAAACAGTAAAACCGTAAATATTTTCTATAAAAAGTTCAAAACTGTGATTGAACTTAAAAAAAATATTATTTAGAAAAAAATAATATTGAAACCAAAATTAGAAGAAAAAAAAGATATTTATTGAAGTTATTAACTTAGATTATTTGATAATGAATTTATAATTTAAAGTGGGCCAAAAGTCTAGGGCTGTTCAATATGGTGATACCAAACCGTACCGAACCGAACCGAACCGAAATAGACAATATGGTTTGGATTTGGTATATACCATATAAACCGAATGGATATGATTTTATAAAAACCGTAGGATTTGGATATGGTTAGGTTTATAACCGATTAAACCGAATAAACCGAACAAAACCGATCAAAGAAAAAATATATAAATATATACATTATATAACCATTTATT
>CAKOAT010217376.1:531371-604587 GCA_932364175.1 Eruca vesicaria subsp. sativa | reverse complement strand
TTTTTATTTTTTTTATACCTTGTGAAGATATATCTTAATAATTTTATTTTATTTTCTTCAACTATTATCTAAATTTGATTTGATTTTACATGTTGTAAGAAAATGTGAAATTAGATTGTACCATGTAATTTATTTGAAAGAACAAAGAGAAAATAAGAAAAGCTATACAAAACTGAATCGTTGATCGTTTTGTTTGCTGTTAATTTCACATTTTTATATTTATGAACACCTAGGATTATTTTAATAAATGATAGTTTTGACAATATGTTTTTTAAAAAAATTCATATAATATAAATCAAATAATAATGTTATTTGGTATAAAACCGAATAAACCGAAAACCGGTAGTATAAATATCGAACCAAACCAAATTAAATATGGTTCCAATATGGTAGCTAATTTTATAAACCGAATAACCGAAAACCGAAGAAAACCGAACCGAAACCGGACCGAACACCAGATTGAACAGGCCAAGCCAAAACATAAAAAAAATACTATGCTCTTTTTTTAATGGACCATAAAATAGTAAACAGATTAGTCCAGGAAAGTAAAGTAATGTGAAAACCTAACTAATTTTTGCCTTTTTCTAAAAGACGTAGAAAAAAAAAAGTAAAGCGTTTCAGCTTATCTCTAAAATTTTCATCGTTTTCTCTGCAATATCCACAGAGCAAATCTGTTTGAGATCGGAATTTATTAACTCAACCACATCGACTTCATCAAGGTTACTTTTAAAAGATTTTGTTTTTTATTGATGTCTCTGATATCTATGGTTTTCCTAATTATAGTTTATCAAAATCGAACTCCTATTTCATAGATCAGTATGAGGATGAGAATTAGTAGATTTATGTGTTTAAGAATCATATTGAAATCATTTTTGTTTCATATGTCTGAAAGGACTTTGTATAAGAAAAACTAATATCGAAGATCGGTGGTACAGATGGCTGTATATGCATATTTGTGCTGAGATAAGACGAAAACAGAGGAGAAATACCATTATGAGAAGAAGCTAATGTATTCTCTTGGCAATAAGTAACTGACAGAGAAAGCATCAATAGACGATGAGATTATCGATTATGTCAAGTTCTTACAGCTCCAAATAAAGGTAAATCTCTCCCTGGTAATTTAGTAATATACAACAACTTTGGCATGATTTTTAGTAATATACACGAACAGCTCATTATGTTTTGAAACAAAAGGACAGCGAACAGAAGTAATATATAGAAAATATCAGCCACAGACATGGTGAAGGAGAAGACACCCTAATGTTGCAGGTACTCTTAATTTATGTGTTAGATAGATACGATTGTCTCATACATTTTATAAATTTCATATTATTTAAATTGTGTTGCATGAAAGGTCAGTAAGTTGATCTATATTTGACAGGACAATTGACTGAAAGGTCAGTAAGTTGATCTATATTTTGGTTTATGTTAATGATAGTTTTATATAAGATCAGATTTATTTTGATATGGTTTTAAATGACCAAATAGAATTGAGAATTTGTAAAAATTAAAAGAATAACGTTCTTATTCAAAAGAATTTGTTGAAAAAAGAAGAATTTGAAGAGTAATAACTAAAAAAAACTTGGTGAACATTCTTCCACCATATAGAGCATATGAAAGACTGAAACCTGCAAAAACAAAATGGAAATTATTTAAATTCTAACTCTTTATTTGATACACAAGAAAACGATCATCAGTTAAATCTGATCCTCTAACCACAGTTTCATTCGTGATATTCATCTTGTATTGATGCCGTGTTGTTCGATATTTGCCACCAGCTTCGGTGATTTTAACATTTTCAATGACTCCCCACTGTCCTGCAGGTATAGCAAGTTGAACAGTAGCATGACTCTTGTTTCCGTACAAAAAGAATTCAGGAATATTAGATCATTATTAAATAACTGGACTGTTATAATGAAAAAAACATTAAACTCGGTGGTATACCCATTTGTCAGCCGAAACCATCTCAAAAGTACATCCACAAGATGTCTTATGCTTCCAAGAATGTAAGCACTTAACTTAAACATGCCAGTTATTTTTGAAAGGCCTGAGTTTTGAAAGAAGAGTAAAAATAGTGACTTGTGACATTTTTGGAGGAAGTGGTTGGTATTTACGTAATGAGGAATGAGGGACGAAGTATATATAGCTAGTTAGTAAAGGTAGGTTAAATTATTTAGTTGTGATTTTTCAGCATTTATAATCGAATATACTATTCGGTATTATTCCCAAATTGATACATTCGAGTTTGAATTAGTCATTTATTTTCGCTAATTGAATAGATATTATTCCCGTGATTTGAAAGATACGTAGAAAATAAGAATCTTTTGGTGATTGGTGGAATATCTTTTGGTGATTGGTTTGAATATAAATTTTGTTATGAAGTTTCTTAATTATAGGTAAAGATTTAGGAAAGTCATTTATTTTAGGTAAATATTTATTTATTTATTTTGATGTCGATTTATTATAATATATGTAAAATGATACTATCGTTTGGTGTAAGTTTGTTTTGATTTTGGATGATCTTGATAATAGTGATATATTAAGATTGAAATAAAATATATTGGTTTTTCTTACGTAGACCAAGCTTTCGGATGAACACCGAACAACTAATTGGATGGTAATTCGAGATTTTTAAAGTTATGTAACTATGGACTCTTTTGATAATGTAAAGCAAGAGAAACAATGAGTCACGTGGAATAGTTTAGAAAACCGATTTGTTTTGCGCGGGTTTTGTAATCGTATGGTTTAGTATTGAGTTGTGATGTTAATGGTTTAGTTTGGTTTTAGGATGGCTCGTCGAATAAATTAGAAACGTAACCGTAGGATCTGTTTTAAAAGAAAGAGCAAAACTACTGTGTTTAATACCAATGGCATTCTATTGTAATATTTGAGGAAAACTAAGGGGTATTATCTACTTGTACTTCAGTTTTAATAGTTTAGATTATTCCTTGAGATACAAATATTATCGTTATAGTTTAATCTTCTAACAAAGTTTTAATCAATTAATTTACTAAACATATTTTCTTTAACTATTTCAAAAACTTAAATGACTATTAATATTTGGAAAAGTGAAAAACTTAATATAGTATATGCAATTTTTTTTAGTATCTATAACATTATTTGAGAAGTAAATTTGCTTAATTGTCAACTTCTCCATGATTTTAGGTTATTTTGCTTATTTTCATATTTTAATAATTTATTATAAAATAAAAACGAATTTATGTTAATAATATTATACTTTTAGAAAATATGTTAATTATTTTGTATTAGATTGTTATCTTAAAAATATATTTTCAATTATAAAATTTAAGTGAATTTGCTATGTTGCCGTGAACAATGCACCAATCCTTTGTTGAACTCGGTCCCTTTCACGTTGAAAGTTAGAGCGGTTAATATCGTTTATATCCTTAATGAATAATTAAAAATTTTAATATAATTAAACATAAAGAAAAAACGAATTTCATTGATTTTAGATTTATCTTTATCTAAAACTATTTTATATTGGGTTATAAAGTCTTTATTTTGAAAAATAATTATATTTGTTAACATATAATTAATTCTAAATTAAAAAATGAATCTCATGAATTTGATAATTATCTTTACCTAACTTTTTTATATTGTGTTATAAAGTCTTTATTAACGTTGAAAAGTAATTCTATTTGTTAATATATAGTTAATTATGAAAAATCAATTCGCAAAGAATTTATGTATAGATAATTTATATTGTGTTATCCAAAACATTATTAAAGATAATTTTTTATATTTTTTTGTTATGTCTAAAAATGATATTAATTTATTACTAAATGTTTTAAGTTCATGATATTTTCAAATATAAGTTGTGTAATGAAAATTATTTATATGATGATGAAAATTTTTATATATAAAAAGAATTTGTTTAGTTTATTATTAAATATTTTGAGTCTATGAACTATAATTTATTATAATTTACATAAATTGATTATATATTTATTTATAGATATTAGTAAAATTATTAAGCCCGCAAGTGCGGGCAAAACACCTAATATGCAATATTTAAACTGTAATTGTCAACTTTCGATACAATAAATTCAGGTACTAGCTGATAGAAAAGGTATTCCGAAAATCACATCTATTTAACCTGGTTTAGTCTACATGAAAAAAATAAAGTTTAATTATTTTTAAAACAAGCTTTTCATGACCAGGTATCATCGTATCTGCTAGGACTACTCTCTACAAGTTCTTTCTTTGAGACATATTCATTCCTATCTTGTTGTACCATAATAGTGAATAGTACACTAGTATATGAAATCCACCTTCTGTGGTTGTGTTGCATCTAAATTGATTTCACATGTATTTCGACGCCCAAAGAAAAAAAGAAAATTTTGATCTACCTTATGGTCTTCTTCCTAACTTATACAGCAAAAAAAAAGAAGGCCTGAGATTGCAATAGATAAGAAGTAGAAAACCATCTACTGCATGTATTGATTCTTTGGCAAGAAATAATTTATTGGTTCAAGTTCAGTAATCGGTTTTCTCTCGACTTAAAAGAAGAAGACATCATTTTTGTTCAAAGGCCAAATTATTACAGGCTCATAAAAGGCCATGAAGAGTTGCAGATAAGTAGACGCCAATTTTGGCCTTTGGTTCTAGAGTCTTAACTGATTGACAGGACAGCGAATGCATGATCGACTGTATTTGTACGAAACCAAACAAGAGCATGATGTTATGTCTCTTTAATATCTTAAACATTTGTTACAATACTGTGAATTATACCGGTTTAACCAACATGTTATTACGTATTAGGTCTAATAAACTGCCACAAACAAGTAAAAACTAAAATTTTGAAAATAATATTTGGTAATATACCCGTGAGATCTTGTGGCCAAATGGTGAAAAAAGAAGAGATTTGAAACACCAACACGATTTAACTATTACATTAAATTAAATATTTCAATGACATTATTCATGAATGGATATAGATTTTTGTTTTGGTCCATTTACAAATTCAAAAGAGAATCTCTCTGTAAACAACTCTTCTAATAATAGATTAATATGTACCACTTATAGATCTAAAATATTATATATTAATCAATATTCGTCATTCTGTATATTATATTTGTATAAATATATATATTATTATTTTTGTACCCACACTATGGATTAATATGTAAGTTTTATTAAATATATTTTAGTTGAAGATACAGCATCATATCAGTTTATAATTCATTAATGAAAACATGTACACTGGTGTCCATTGCCTTGATTACTACAACTGCAACGAGGATAGCATGGGTCTTGAATTTCGGATACGCATTGACTGGAAGCCTTATTTCCATCTGGATTGCATGGTCCGTTGCCAAGGTAAACAAGTTCTGGCGCACACTTTTTTGCCTCCACTATTTTATATCAACAACAAAATATTAACCGGTTAGATAATAAAACTGATAATGCAAAAAAATACAAGTTTGTATAAAACATATACCATCAAAATGTTTTCTAACAACCATATATATATGTTACCTTTTGAATTATGCAGCACGAAAAACATGAGAACACAAGAAACCACAATCAAAGTAGCAGATTTCATGATGCAAAATTTTGATAAATGACTTGTATGTTTCTTGTGAATTGTTTTGTTTATTTCGTACTGAATATTTTCTCATCACCATTGCTTGTATATATATATGAAAAACACACAAAGACATTTTGAGTTCTTACTCAATTAAAAGGCAATAAAATCATATTTGACCAAAATAATTAATTTGGATAATAAATTATACTCCTTTTTCATATTGAGTGTCATTGTAAAGAATTTTTTTTGTTACAAAAGAACTGTTGTTTTCTACTTTCAATCCAAAATTTATTAATGTTATATTGTAATTTATTTTTCTATTGATTGAAATATAATTAGGTGTATAAATAATTATGTTTTTATATAGAAAATATAGAAAATTAATTAATTTCACAATCTGTGTACACAAAGTTAAAGTGACACTTAATATAAAACAAATGGAGTATTTGTCTTGAAAGTAATCTAGATTTGCATATCTATACATATTAATTCTACATTTTCTCTTTTTGAACTCTTACTCAATTAAAAGGTAATAAAATCATATTTGACCAAAATAACCAATTTGGGTAATAGATCATATTTGCCTTGAAAGTAATCTAGACTTGCACATCTATACATATTAATTCTGCTTTTTCTCCTTTTATGCATCCATATCTGCATTTAATATTTACAATTTGGCTTTATTTGTATATATCCCCTATATATTAATTGAGAAACATTACAACATGTTTTGGTAGCCATGTGTCATCATGAGAATGTTTTTCAAATTTAGTAGAAAAAAATGTTGGTTCATATAAACATATAATATATATTTATTAAACTAAGCATAAAACTATTATAATATTAATCATTACTTCCTTACATAAAATTTACGGAATTACCTAATATGGTTATAATATATATATATATATATATATATATATATGATAATTAATGATTTGTATATGAAAGATTTGATAAAAAATTATATAGCTTCTACTCAAATTTTAATTATATTGTGAAAATAAATTAAACAATAACAGTAACTGTATAAAAAAAATCAAATTTTTTATATATGTTATATTTGAAATTTCAAAAACGACTATAAATTAATAAAAAATTATAAATTTCACATATAATATTTTTGATTAATAGTTTAAACTTTTTTGTTATAGCACGATACAAACAATTATATAATTAATGACTAAAAAATAGCATTTAATAGATATTCAAATGCAGCATCTTCAAGAGAGGTGACGTGAAGCAGAGCTTCCTTTGGGAGTTGCTCACCAACTCAGCCCAAGCCCTAAAGAAGATTAAGGCATCTGCTCAAGGAAACCATGTCTTCTTGGATGTTGACAAGTACCTGGGGAAGATTGAAGTGAGGTAAATATATTATATTATTTTTGGATTTTTGGTTATGAAACTCATCTGATTTGAAGATTTAAAAAAAAACATTGAGAGCTTATCTTGTTTTTGGTTGTTTCTATACAAAAGGATTAGATAATTTGTTGAGTTAATTTCAAAAGTCATAAATGAAAAACAAAGGACTCATTTATTTTAAACAACCAAAAACAAGATAAGCTATCAATGCTTGATAACATTGTTCAAAGTTACTTACCCATACAATTTTTTAATTCGTAATCAGAGATTAATCAGGTTTCTTCATTTTTATGCTTAGATATATGAGTAATATTGTATACTAGATTTTACTTCAAAATTTTCTTCTCTAACCTGAATCTTAGCTTGGGTGAGTGACTACTAAAATTCATACTATACTTTCAAATTCTTAAATCACTAAATTTGTGAACCTATAACTGTTTTAAAATATACATAGAAGTTTTTCTCAACACATTAAATAGTATATATTTTTTCTATTTTAAATGATTGTTTTTAAATATTATCTTAATGTATAAATCGTTATTATATATTTATTAAATATTCCAAATGATTACAAAAAGGTTGAATGTAAAAGAAAAAAGCAGCTTCATATAAATAATTTGTCAAAAAAGAGGTTTGTTCTATCTTGCCTAGCCTTTCTTGTCTTGTGTAACAACATATATAGATTATGCAAGAAAAAAAAAATAGATGCTGTGAAAGGTAGAACGTACGGTCTCTGTCGTTTTAACCTTGTCCCTAATGTGTTCATTTTATCTCAAACTGACTATTATGATTATTGGTGTTTGGTATAAGACACTCTTCTTGCTTTCAAACATCACCTCATACACAAAAGTGATAACACAAAGAAAAGCAACCTATTAGCCTCCTTTCCTCTGTCTTTACGGGCATCATAGTATTCCTAGAATATTTGGTTGTAACATAATTGTTTTACAAGCAGGTCAACATACACTATTTTAGAAATCAAAGACAATCATTTTCTGATTAATTTTGAGTTTGGATCCCTGATAGTCTCAAACGGAAGAAACTGACTTTTCTGTACGATTAACACTCTTTTCTTGAGAAACAAGAAACAGATCAGAACATTTTCTTGAGACTACAATACATACTTTGCAACAAAACAAGTATATAAACTACTATACTTTGCAGTCAAGTGTTTTGTTATTCTAATCGTCTATCCTTTGAAATTGGAATAATTATTATATTGCTATATTATAGATGTTATTAACGAAAAAAAAGTGTAAATAGGTGAAAGTATCTATATGCTTATCTTCGTTTTGTCTTTCCTTTAAGGTTTTGTTTTCTCTTCAAGTTAGAAATAAAGTTTTATTTCTTCTCTCTCGACGTAAACATTCTTTTCTTCAGCTGCAAGATAATTATGTATCTCATATAATAGGTTTACACACACACACACACACATATATATATGAGTTATGTATTGTGCAAACACAAATCATACCATTTTTAAAAATAGCTGACATCTTCAATCTCTTTTAACGAGCCATGGTCTCTGTCAACCTCTCTTCCTCTCCTTCTACTCCCCCTCCTACTTTTATTTTATGCCCTAGTGAACATCTCCATTATATATATGGTTTGACAAATGAACCAATACATAATAAGTCTTCAAAACCTCACCATCTTATCCCCCTTGATTTGTCTAGAATCAATGTCGACGTGGAAAGGCGACCCTTGAGATGCCACACGTGCATGCGTTATAGCAGCGTATGTGATTATTGGTGTGAAACATGTTGCGTACCTTACCACAAAGAATGTCTTGAACCTCCACCTAAGATCAATGTCCTATATCATCCCAAACATCCTCTCCGACTTCATTGCAGTGGATGGGGGAAGCTTATCAAGTGTAGTTGCTGTGGAGAACGCCCTGTGAGTGGAATTTTATATTACAATTGTCGTAAATGCGATTTTAATTTGCATACCGTTTGTGCAATAAAGCAAAACATCCTTTCTATAAACTACCCCAAAAGACATGAACATACACTCATATACTTTCCTAGAAGAAACTCTCTAGTTTGTGATGTTTGTGCATTGGATGATAAGGACTGTTTCGTCTACATTTGTTACCAATGCGATTTCGTTGTTCATAAGACGTGTATCTACCTACCAACCACGATCAGAATATCCCGTCATGAACATCGTCTATCTTTCACTCCGAATATTTATATTCCTGAGGAGGATTGGTCTATCTACCATGACGAGGATTGGTCTTGTGGAGTTTGTCGCAAAATAGTTGACGGAAACTATGGGCAATACTCTTGCGTGAAGGGTTGTGATTATTTTGTTCATTCTAAATGCGCAACACTAAGAAACTTGTGGGACGGTGAAGAACATGAAGGAGAACCTGAGATTGAGTATGAAGATATTAAGACGTTCAAAGAGATAGGTGACGGAAGAGTTATACAACATTTTAGTCATCCAAAGCACCACATGAAGCTGAAAAAAGAGAGTGATGAGGGAAAATGGTGTCAAGCTTGCATTCTTCCAATCTACGAAGGTAACATTTATGAATGCATGATGAAATGTGACTTTATTCTTCATGAAACATGTGCACATCTTCCTCGTAGAAAATGGCATCCACTGCATGTTCATCCACTTACTCTACAAGTGAACCATATTGAAGGTGGCACGTTCATATGTCATGCTTGTATGGACCATTGCTGTGGTTTCGCATATGAGTGTTGTGAACCTCGTTGTTCTTTCACCATTGATGTACGATGCGCTTTGGTTTACGAGCCTTTCATTGATCATTGCATACATCCACATCCTTTATTCTTATCACCTAAGGAAGGCACGAAACAATGTTCCCTGTGTTATAGAAAACCCAATCACTCCATGACTTGTAATAAATGTTCCTTCTCCTTTGGTTTATGTTTCCGTTGTGCCACTATCCCAAACAAGATGAAGTACATATCCGATGAACATGTTCTCACTCGGAGCTACTACCACAGGGATAATATAATCTCCGATATCTATTGTGAGATATGTGAACAATATTCATATTATGATGTCGGTTATTATATGTGCAATGTGTGCTGCACGGCAGTACATATTACATGTCTATTGGGAAACCATCCGTTTATCAAGCATGGAGAAAGCATCATAATTGAAAAGACCGTTTCACTCGACACATTTGCTCCAAGTGTGAAAAACGTTCCCTTAACAGAATAGTTTTCATCACATCATTTGGAATGCTGTTTTGTTCCACGTATTGTATATACAAGTTTGGAGGAGAACGGTATGAAAATGCATTTTAATAGTAACTAATAATAGTCTTTACATATATTTATACACTAACTACTTAGTTATATTTGTTTCACGTTTGTAATAGATTGTTTGAAATGGATCAACAATGGAGGAGGAGGAATGGTAAAGACACACTGACCGAGTAATTATATTATGGAGTATATATGGCTCTCTTAAGTATCGTTGAGACTGATCAGAATAAGACATACAATCATGATTCATATGTATCTTACTGTTGTATAGTTTGAGGTTTAGTCTTTTCTCTCTTTTAAAATGATGCTTCTTAATTAATTTTCTTTGTTGAATGTATAACATACTTCCTCTTAACGTCAGTTGCAAGATATGATATTTGTGATTCTTAGACACTATATTTGAATGAGAACACTATTGGCACAGCAACGACAAGTTGCAGAAACTCAAGAGACAATTCCTCTCATATCCCTAAATCTCATTATCTAATCTTTCTAGGACACATTTTTTCTTTTAATTTTATATGTCAAACGAAAAATCACAAAATTAACCTGGAAACATAAATATTTTTAATTTGATTTATAGAATTTGATAAAAAAATATTTCGAAAATCCAAAAACGTTTTTTCATATTTTCACGAAATCATCAAAATATGATTAAAAATGATTTTAAAATTTTTTTTTTTTTGAATTTGAAAGGTATAGAGTTTAAATATTTCTTCATGGGTTCACTCATCCATAGGGTTTTTTGTTTTTAGTTTTGAACATCCAGGAGAATTTAATTTGAGTGTTTGGGTTTTGATCAAAAAATTTATGAAATAGGGATATAAGAGATCAAGTGAACCCATAGGAGATTAGCTCTAAAAAAATAGGGGCACGAAAGAAGTTGACTCGAAGCTCGATTGATTCCAACATGAATATCCATTCAATGAAGACTTGATGATGATTATTGATCCCGAAGGGTTTTTAGTAACCGTTATTATAAAATACGAAAATAAAATATTATCATAGGATATGAAACTAGTGAGTTTCTAAATTAGAATCGCGAGTTTCCAAGTTAGAACCACGAGTTTTCATCGTATTTCCAAAATGAAATTTTCAAGAAACGTGAAACGGATCTTTGATAGAGTTTTCATGCAACCTAACTAGTAATAGTCGTTTTTTGAAACATCATACATGAAATCAAGTTAAATGGAAATGAGTGTAATATTATAATAGGAGTGAACAGTTAGATAGGAGAGCATGGACGGTTAGATTAAGTATGTATAGTTAGAAATTTTAAATTGAATCCAACAGATATGGTTAAAACATGTTCTTAATTTAATAGTATTTGATATTATACATAAGATATGTGAGATTTTGAGTACGCAAATATAACAAAGAACATTGATTAAAATGTCAAACAAAGGATTCTGATTAACTTAAAAACACAAAGAAAATGATCAGAGTATCACTTTCCCAGTCTGAATGCAATTGGAAACTTTAAAAAAAAATGATCTCTTAGTTGTAGAGATCATCATCGTCCGCAGCAGCTGCTGCCGAGGTGGCAAAAGGATCGGCGACTCCAGTGGTTGCACCTGAACCAGCATTAGTCTCGAACCTGAACTCAGAACCAAACCCTCTAGACTGCTGCAGCGTCTGAGCAAAGGCTTGGTACTTCCTGATGTCTGCATCACTCACACTCCTGCGCGCATACTTCATTGACTCTTCAAAGTGTGCAGCTTTGATCTCAGACACTTCATCCACTCCATCTTCCTCCATGGCCTCTGGGTTCTCGCTCCTCCTCTTCTCCTTTTCAATGTCCTGCAACAAAACTAAACTTTAGCAACTCGAGACTCAAAAACAGCAATTTCAACTTTTAGAGAATTTCACAACGCACCTTCTCGATGTTTTCTCTGATGGCGTATTTGCAAGCCCTCTGGCAAATCTCAGTGATATCAGCACCACTGAATCCCTGCGTGTACTTAGCCAGAGCGTTGATGTCAACATCTTTAGCAACAGGAGATTTCCTCAAGCAGGCCTTGAAGATGTTGAGACGTGAGTCCTCGTCTGGTAGTGGAATGTAAATGAGCTGGTCGAGCCTTCCTGGACGGAGAAGAGCAGAGTCAATAATGTCGGGTCTGTTGGTTGCTCCGATGATGAAGACGGTTTTCTTGGCGTTCATTCCATCCATCTCAGTCAAAAGCTGGTTCAAGACTCTGTCCGCTGCACCGCCAGCATCACCTCCGCCTCCACCTCCTCTCTGAGTGGCAATGGAGTCGAGCTCATCAAAGAAGAGAACACATGGAGCAGACTGGCGTGCCTTGTCAAAGATTTCACGGACGTTGGCTTCACTCTCTCCAAACCACATGGTGAGAAGCTCAGGACCTTTGACACTGATGAAGTTTGCTTGGCACTCGTTGGCTATAGCTTTGGCCAAGAGGGTTTTACCACATCCAGGAGGACCGTAGAATAGGACTCCCTTTGATGGAGACATACCGAACTTCTCAAACTTCTCTGGGTGCTCCACAGGGTATTGAACAGTCTGCATTTTAAACAATCACAGAGGTTAAGCTTAGCTTATAATTGATATAGACAGATCCAAACAAGAATGGGTAGAGTAATTTACCTCCTGGAGCTCTCTCTTGACATTTTCAAGACCTCCAATGTCATCCCAAGAAACATTAGGAACCTCCACAACCTGCAAAACATAGAAAGTTGGGAATGAGATTTAAGTGAAATTACAGAATCTGATCTCGTTCTAAGTGCAGTAATACTCACAGTTTCACGAAGTGCAGATGGGTTGCTGTTGCCGAGAGCAGTGTGGAAGTGTTCATTGGTCACTGCCATGGAGTTGAGGATTTCAGCATCAATGGAGTCGTCTTCCAGATCAATCACATCCATCTTCTCCCTGATACATTGCAGGGCAGCTTCTGTGCACAGAGCTGCAAGATCAGCACCAACATAACCGTGTGTGTCCTTCGAGATCCTCTCAAGATCCACCTGAAACAAAACAAAAGAATAATTAATATTCAGTAAGTATAGCAGTTAACAAAGGCAGGTAAAGCTACAATCAGAAACTTACATCTTCAGCAAGTTTCATGTTCTTAGTGTGGATCCTGAGAACTTCAAGACGTCCAATTTCGTCAGGAACTCCAATATCAATCTCCCTATCAAATCTTCCAAACCTTCTCAAAGCTGGATCAATACTGTTGGGACGATTGGTTGCTCCCATGACAATAACGTGAGCACGAGATTTAAGTCCATCCATAAGCGTAAGAAGCTGAGACACAATCCTCCTCTCAACCTCTCCATTAGTCTTCTCTCTTTTGGGTGCAATAGAGTCAATCTCGTCAATGAATATAATGGACGGTGCGTTCTTCTCAGCCTCCTCAAACGCTTTCCTAAGGTTGCTCTCACTCTCACCAGCCAGCTTAGACATGATCTCAGGACCATTAATACAGAAGAAAAAGGCACCAGTTTCATTAGCCACTGCACGAGCAATCAAAGTCTTTCCTGACCCAGGTGGTCCGTAAAGCAGAATTCCCTTCGGTGGCTTAACACCAATTGACTTGAACAGCTGCGGATGCCTCAGGGGAAGCTCAACAAGCTCCCTGATCTGAGCCATCTGCTTCCTGACACCACCAACATCATCATAACCCACTTCATCTAGCCTTTCTTCATCCTCTCTCTTCACCGGCTCACCCTCACAGAAAATCTCAGTGTCTGGAGCAACCACACAGTACTCAGCAGGATCTGTCTCTATCACTTTAAACTCCACACTCCTCATTCCTCCTCTGACTAGGAAGAGATCACCCTTCCTCACTGGGCGGTATGCCTCCAAGAAATAAGCTGTTCAATCAAAAACAAATTGTATTCAGATAAACCAAACCATACATATATAAACAGTACCTCAAAGAAAACCAAAAGGACAACTTACGTTTCAGGTAAGCATCAAAGAGGTTTCCAGTAACTCCTTCAACAGTATCATCAACAGGCAAGATGTGCACACGCTTTCCATACTTGACATCAGGGCACTGGTGAACAGAGATAACATCTCCGAGTCTAACCCTCAAGTTAGACCTGACTACTTTGTTCATCCTGATCTTTGGCTCCTCACATGATTCATCAGCAAGGGCAATGCAAATAGTGTCCTTCCTTTTCTTACCCTATAAATACAAAACCCAAATAAGAATCCACAACAATTCATCATCAAGACAGCAACAGAACAATACTAAAAACCCTAATTTAAGTCCCTTCCATAGAGTGAAAAGAGAAGAGGAAAAAAAAGACCAAACCTTGATGAGAATGGTATCACCACGGAAGAGCTGAAGCTTCTCCATGGTGGAAGGGTGGAGAGAAACGACGGAGTTATCATCGTTGATTGCCTCATCGACGACAAGTCTGTTCGGAGACTTCTTCCTCTCCAGAATCGCAGTACTGAAATCCTTCTTCGATTTCCTGAAATCAAAAACAATTAAAAAAGGATCAAGCTTTGGACTTAATAGAGTAAATCAATCAAAACCCTAATCGCGAAATCGAGAGAGATCGGAATCGGAGAGATCTGGGTAACTTACGAGTCTGAGGATTCAGCTGGGTTTGTCATGATTGAATCGACGAGATTGGCGATTGAGAGAGTTTTTTTCTCAGAAAGTTGAGAGCTTTAGAGAGAGGAGTGGATTGTGATTGTAATGGGATCTGAAAGAGTAGAGAGAGATCGTCGGAGATTATATCTCTTATGTTTCTTGTTTGAAAAGATAGAACTTATTTTCCTTTTTCTTTTTTTTTTTCTTTTTTTCTAATCTTTCTGGAATTATCTGAACCGACCCCTGGTGTTTCCTTTTTTCACGAAGCTGTATCCTAATTATGTTCTGTAATTAACAACTCCAATCTTATAGAGTTTTATATATGAACAATGTTTAATGCTTAAGAAATCGTTAACTAGTTGAAAAACTAGTTGGACAAGGCCTAAACATTAACCAATTTTTAGGGCTGTTCAATATGGTAATACCGAACCGTACCGAACCGAACCGAAATAGACAATGTAGTTTGGATTTGGTATATACCATATAAACCGAATGGATATGACTTTATAAAAACCGTAGGATTTAGTCATGGTTAGGTTTATAACCGATTAAACCGAAAAAACCGAACAAAACCGATCAAATAAAAAATATATAAATATATACATTATATACCAATTTATTTTCTTGGAATAGTCTTTTTTAAAAAAAAAATATTCCTTGTGAAGATATATCTTAATAATTTTATTTTATTTTCTTCAACTATTATCTAAATTTGATTTGATTTTGTATGTTGTAAGAAATTGTGAAATTAGATTGTAACATGTAATTTATTTGGAAGAGCAAAGAGAAAATAAGAAAAACTATACAAAACTGAATCGTTGGTCGTTTTGTTTGTTGTTAATTTCATATTTTTATATTTATGAACACCTAGGATTATTTTAATATATGAGAGTTTTTACAATATGTTTTTTTTAATTCATATAATATGAAACCAAATCAAATAATAATGTTATTTGGTATAAAACCGAATAAACCGAAAACCGGTAGTATAAATACTGAACCAAACCAAATTAAATATGGTTCCAATATAGTAGCTAATTTTTATAAACCGAATAACCGAAAACCGAAAAAACCGAACCGAAACCGGACCGAACACCAGATTAAACAGGCCTAATTTTGATATATATATATATATTTTTTTTTTGCTTTTATGTCTAGTTACAAAATTATTTTGAATATATATACAAAAAATAAATAAATTTATGGATTTACAATACTCTTATTGCTTGATTAAACTAATTTAGATCGATTTAGAATAATTTAAATGGATTTAAATCACACTATTTGTTTTGGTTATAACAGATTTGGCATCAGAACATCCATAAGAAGATAAGATACTGAACCACAAAAGTAAAACTATGATTGTTTTCTCTTTTAATCCATGTTTGTGCTAAGATTTACTTAAGGTACTTTGACACATACTTTGTATACACGAATATAAGATTTAACCACAGAAGTAAAACTATGATTGTTTTCTCTTTTAATCCATGTTTGTGCTAAGATTTACTTAAGGTACCTTGACACATACTTTGTTTGTATACATGAAAGCATCAATTTTGGAACAAAACTCCTGACTCCTGATAAGCTACATAACATATCTTGACAACTGTGGTTATACTAATACAAACATCAAAAACTATAACATCCAGCATCTTTCACAATCTTCATTTATAAATATGTATTTATATAAGCTAGATCTTGATCTTCATCTTGATACTTTACTTTTTTTCTTGTAACAAGAAGTTAGAATCTTAAGCAATCTAACAAGCTTTTACTGTCTTTGGGTTCCATAACTTACCAAACCAACCTCCTTCACCTCCACCACCACCATTGTTCCTCGTCTCTAAAACCCTCTTCTTCTTCCCTCCCACATCTCTAGACGTCTCTAAACTCTTCAAGGGAACTAGCTTCGGGCTAGTACCACTCCCTGAAGGCGCTTCCACAATCTTGTTCACCATCTCCAACACTTCACTCATCTTGGGACGTGCCTTTGGGTTCCTAACCAAACATCTGTTGGCCACAACTGATAGCTTCTGAACAGCTTTAAGTGTGTACTTCCCTTCAAGTCTAGGGTCTAATATGAGCTTGAACTTCTTTGTGTCTGATAGATAAGGTCTCACCCATTCTAGAAGCTTCTGCTCTCCCTTTGGTTTGTTCCTGTCTACTGGTCTCCTCCCTGTGATGAGTTCATAGATGAACACTCCATAACCCCACACATCACTTTTGGATGTGAGACGGCCCGTTTTAATGTATTCAGGAGCTGCATAACCCATTGTACCTACAACCTAACAAAGAGGAACAAACCAGTTACTAAAACATAGATGGGATTTTTGTCCAAACCGAACCAAATTTTTTGGTTCGTTCCGTTAGTTTGATAAATAATTCGGCTTGATTTGATAGGTTTTTTAAAAAATCAGTTTTTGGTTTAACAATAGGTTATTTATCTGAAATGTACAAAAGTTATTTCACCAAAATTAAACCAAAATCTAAGAAAAATCAGAAATTTCGGTGGAATTTTCAAAAAACCGAACTAACCGAATACCAAACGGAACCGAACTTTACTATGAGTTAATTTAGTAAGATTTATGTAGAACCAAACTACCCGAACCAAATAACTAATCGAACCCGCATGTCTAGATGTTACTCAAATCCAAAGAAGTGAATGCAGAGAACTTACATCAGTAGTAACATGAGTTAGTCCTTCAGATGGACCTAAACGAGCCAAACCAAAGTCAGAGAGCTTTGCTTTCCAGTCCTCATCCAAAAGAATGTTGGAAGACTTAAAGTCTCTGAATATTATCTGTTAAAACAATATGAGATCAAAGTCACTAAAGAGAAGAACAATGAGTTCAGTTCAAGTTAGAGTCATGAGACATTACCTGAAACTCCATTTGTTCATGCAGATATGTTAAACCACGAGCTGCATCTTGAGCGATTCTCAACCTTAAATCCCAAGTAAGGACTGTGAGTGAGCGAGGAGATAAATGGAACTCAACGCTCCGGTTGGGCATGTATTCATAAACCAAAAGACGTTGGATCCCACGCTCATCATCTTCTGCACAGTAACCAAGCAGCTTCACCAAGTTTGAATGCTCAACCACACCAAGAAAGTTCACTTCCGTAACCCATTCCTTATGCCCCTACAAAAGAACCAAGAAACGAGAGTTAGACATATACATAAACTGAACAAAGCTTGAGACCAAAGACATGAGACATGCCTGCAACCCTCTTTTACCAAGCTGCTTAACAGCAACTTCAATTTTAACTGTCGGATCATCCAAATCCCTCACAGTTCCCCTGAAGACACAACCAAACCCTCCTTCACCAATCATAACAGATCTACTAAAGTTCTTAGTTGCAGATTTGAGATCAGTAACACTGAACTCTCTTAGATTACTCGCTCTAGTAGAAACTGGAGGATACGAGTTCTTCCTCCCCATGGACGACTCCGTGCTCGTGCCAGAGGCGTCTCGAGAGTTGAAATCTGAGCCGCTTCGGTTTATGTCGCGTTCGGAGAAGTTAGAGGTCAATGAGAGATTCTTGTTTTCGTCCTTCTTGTCCCCACCACCAGAGAACATGAAACACTTCATTGTCGTGAAGAGTTGATTATACCACCGAGGTTTCTCCACTACAAGACAATAGTCACATAAACAAAACATTTTAAGTTCGTTATCAAATAAAGTTAAAGCCTTTGCGCAAACCCATGTCGTTAAACAGAGTAAAGGTTAGATCTTGAAGGTAGAACTCACCTTTTGAAGTTACTTTGTAGATAGAAAGATTGAAGCTTTATTAGAAGAAGATGAAGTTTAAAGTGTCAGAAGGGAGAGATGATTTGTGGTTAGTTGAAAATGGGGTTTTTAAGAAGAGAAGGTTGGAGGAAAGAAGGGAAAGTGAAGACGACGTCACACGGCAAAAAACAAAAAGTCTTTGCAGATAGTAGCCAAGTCAGCAAAAAATAATAATTTTATTGGGACAGTAGAGAATAAACTGATTGTAAATTGTATAATGTTTCTAAAAAGAATATATTATTTATTTTTGAGAAAAAAAGGAATTGTGGAAAAACGTTGAGCTTCCTTTGACGTTTTCAAAGGTAAATGTGTTTGAAAAAGTAGGTAATAAATCAGTGAATCTGATGGTTTCTTTTTGTATTTTGATTTTAGTAATAAGTAAAGTGTGGGGGTTTGGTAGTTGTTACGTTTTAATGGAACTTTGATTATATAAAATAGCATTACTTTAGCTTATATTTCAACATCGTTGTTGCATCAACATTTGATTTCAGGTATCTATATGATTGTTTGATTAGAATTACATTAGATGATGGTGAAAGAACTACAACACATATTCTAAACCACCATGTGTACGATTAGTGACAGACAACTGAACATGTTGGAGCCTTTTAAAAAAAGATTGAATATATATTTTGCAAGAAATTGCATGCTATGAGATTTAAATGCCAAAATAATATACTCCATCCGTTTCATATTAAGTGTCGATGTAGAGAAATTTTTGCGTTACAAAATAAGTGTCCTTTTCGGTTTTCAATGCAAAATTTATTAATTTTAGGTATACTTTGTTTTTTCTATTGGTTAAAATATGGTTAGGTGTATGGATAATTGTGTTTTTATATAGGAAATATGTAAAATTAATTGTTTCCTTAATTCGCGTGCACAGCTGTAGAGTGACACTTTTATAATGAAACAGAGGGAGTAATAGTTGTATTATTTTATGACCCTAAGCATGGTTCTATATTTAATCTTACTTTATCATAGTTTATAATAGATTATCATGAGATTTGAAGTGGGGAAGTTAGTGAAAGGGGAACTTGGGAGTCACCAAGGAGATTTTCCCCAAATCTTCCTGGAACCTTGATTACATAAACAATGACAAAGTTTAACATTTTCACACACAAAAAGTATCAACTAAAAGAAATCCTCGGTTTCGGTTTCCGATTGATCTATCGATTTCTTAAAATTGGTTAGATAAATTGAACCACTTGTTGGACAACCTTAAAACCTTGGTAACTTCAATTAGTTTCTACTAACACAACATTTGTCGTGTTGCTTACTTGCTTTACACTACTATTCGATATGATACAGCTTTACCTCAAACTCAAAATATCGCAAACACAGTTTCTAGAACAAAAAAAAAGAATGTAAAAAAAGTCAAAGTCATTGGATACTCAAAAGGTCAAAGTAAGCAGACTTTAACGACTCGGATTGGTCCAATTCCTACCCTACATTATGAGAAACATCCAAAAACTAGACAAAGCTGTCCTATCCAATTATCCCCATCATTCATTCTTTAGAATTTGTTCTATGCACCGACCTAAAATAGGTTCTGTGAACTTTGCTTAGCATATACAGTAGTATCCAATAGATAAACAAGTTATGACATGGTCTTCACTATAATAGCAAAACGAAAACTATAGAATGTGGACTAAGTCATGAATTATTGCAAAAAAAAAAAGACCGGAACTGGGTTCAGAAGTTAAATCCATTTAAACTTGAAAAATATATGACAGTTTCGCAGAAACTGAGTTCATAATGAAGCTTATCATCCAACTTAAGATTCACAGAACTTATAAGTATTTGAACATAAACTTTTAATATTCAAATGTAAATAAGTAACTTAGGATGCAACAAGCAATGAACATTATCTTATATCACTCAGCCTAGTACCTTAATGATATTTATTTTCTCTAAGATTTTATTAATCAATAAAAATTCTATTAAAAGCATAACAACAAAACAAGCCAAAACAACACTTCACTGCATTGTATTAAAATAAAAAAAAACAGTACATGTAATAGATCAAAGCCTCAAAAGGTGATACAAACAACAATAGTAATGTTTATTCAGGATAATAGTAATAATGCTTGGGAAAGAGTTTCAGTTTTAGTTGAAGTCTGGCTTCTCAGGGTAAGTGCAACCAGACCTCTGAATCACTACGTTAGAAGCGTAGCATCCCGCCCTCACGCACTCCTCAACGGCCTTGCCATGCACCAGCTGCGAAAGAAACCCTCCCACAAACGCATCACCTATTGAACCACAAATAAAAAGTGGTCAAAACCAAATGTATAATGATCTTGTCAAAGTCTTTTAGCTTAAGTCTACTGTATCTAGGCAGCCTAGGACTGAATGGACCAGACTAAAGCTCGTGTGAGTTAAGTAAGAGAGCTAGGTTCTTAGAATGTACCTGCACCGTTTGTGTCAACTAGCTTCTCCTTGGGGAGAGGGATGACTGGGTACTTCTTCACCTTTCCATCCTCAGCGACAACCACAGGATCTGCGCCTTGTGTAATCACAGTAGTCCTCTTGTATGTTCCAGTGGCTTTAGGCAACTGGGAGATCTTGATTGCTATTTGCTCAACATCATCGGTCTGTATAAAACACAACCAAACAGATGAATAACAAGACTTCCTTTGTTAAAACCAAAAAATCAGGGTGAAATTATGGATGTTACCTCCCATCCGTGAACCCTGGAGAAGGTTCTTGCCTCGGTCTCATTGCCAAAGACATAGTCCATGTACCTGGTCCAAGCAAAGATATTAGAATTGCATGCTTTAGGAAACCATAAAGATATAATAAAATTAGGGTAATGCTTACGGCAGACACTTCTCCTGAACGTCCTTGAAGAACTCACAAATGAATGGAGCAGAAAGGTTCATGGTGAACACCTGTCAGTTATGTAAGCATCAATCATCAGAGATCTTTCATATTGAACATGGTTTTGGTGAAGGATTATAACTTTGTTTTACCTTGTTGTTTGCAGCGGCGTGCTCACGTACCAACTGAATGGATTCTGGTGACACCGTGAGGAAGAATCCAGCAATGTAGTAGAACTTGGCCTTCTCAACTGCCACGGAAAAGGAAAAATGTGAAACTATCCAATCTCTTAGTGAAAACTTAAGGTGGGAAAGATGAGTTTATTATTACCTAGAGCCCAGTTCTCAGGCTTCTTAAGGTGTTCAACCTTGTAGCAATTTGCAGCAGAAAGGTTAGCGATAAGAGACCTGCAAAAAAAACGAGAAAACATTGCCTCAATACAACTCAGCAGAAGAAAATCTTTTCAAGTTAACAATCATAAGCAGAGACAGAGAGTGACTAACCTTTCTCCACCAACAACGCAGACACCGCAAGTTCCGGTACCTGCTGACTCATCTTCGTAATAGTGGACCTGCATATACAACAACAGTGACTTAAAAAAGCAGAACCAAAGTTAACACTTAGTTGATAAACAGAAAGCAGCAGACTCACATTGACACCAGCTGCAGTTGCATCCTTTTTCATTGCCTCACCGTATTTGTCTTTCCCAATGGATCCCATGTAACTGGTTGCCCCAGGGATTTGAAGCATCCACTGTAGTAATCAAAATATATAATTCCTTAGAGTAACTTTAAAAACAAAGAATGTGAAACTGTTATGTTTTTACCTGGGCCACTTTGATTGAGTTCTGAGTAGCACCTATAAAAAGGGAAAACGATTCAAGAAGCTTAACAGAAGCTTGATAATCCACATAAACGTCAAATGTTAAATAGCACAGGAAGATGAAAATGATTTACCTCCAGCAATGTATTCAACACTGAACTTCTCGCTCATCTCATCGTACCTAAAGAAAAATAATCACAGTCATAACAAAATCACTTCTTTGTTTGTTTTCTGAATCATTCAAAGACTAAAGGAGAAATAAACAGACTTGTGGTAGCATTATAGACACCCATCACATCATCATAACCCAAATTCGATAAATGAATTAAACCAAGATTCCATTTACATACTCATATCAAAGGCTACAAATTGACTCTATGATTATAAGAAAAAGTGTTAATCTTTATTTTAACTTACATGGGCAAATGTTTGTCCTCGGCGAGAATAGCATTGTTCAACTTGATGTCGTATCTGTCATCATTACAGAGGAAAAAACATTAAGAAACAGAGAGACCCATAAGAATATATTACAAAAAAAAAAAAACAATCCAGATCCGAACCAAGACAATCAAAGAAGAGATTGGATCTGAGAGAGCTTACTTGTTGAGAAAGTCTTGGTCGACGACGGCAGAGACGTCGAGGAGAGGGTTTCCCATTCCCAGGAGGATTCCATTGAAATCAGAGGAGGCCATGGATGATGATGTTTGAAGGAGTTCGGGAAGAAAAGGGAAGAGATTCAGATCTGGTAATGAAGACACTATTCAAGTGGGTTTGGTCAGTGGAGTGCGAGTCTCTTTATATTATTATTCATTAAATAGGTGGAAAAAAAAACAAAGATTATAATTAATTCTATTTTTTTTTTGTCGACCATTTTTTATAACTAATTATCTAGTTAATACTTCTACAATGTTATCATTTAATTTATTTTAAAAATACAGAAAAAATGATACAAAATTAGACACAGAAAATAGTAAATTATCAAAATTGGCTTAGGGTTTAACTTGTTAAATTTATATATAAGTTTTTTTGGCTAATACATTTTTTCTTTTAATAAAGAAAATATGACTTGCAAAATATTTATTAGTTGTTATTTTGGTGGTGAACATATGGATTCATTCTAGAGTGAAGGTTGGACATAAGAAAAACCATTTAACTTGTGAATTTATAGATTCATTATAGAAAAACTATTTAACTTTCATCTTTCCACATGAATAACAATAGGTAAACTGTATTATGAAAAACCAATGAATTTAGACTAATGACATTTACGGATAAATCCAGTACGGTGAATCCACAGTTTGAATCTCATTGACCACCCGAATATAGACTATTACTTTCGATCAATTTAAATATTCAAAAGAAAATTCATCCGTGTAACTCATTTCAAACGTTAGATCTAATTCTTTAATAGGTTTTGGTTTAATTTATCCAAGAATTAGATCTAGTTCTTTAATAGATCTTGGTTTAACTTTTTTCTTTAAAAAGAAAAAAATATATGTTTCAAAAAATCATGCAATCTAACTTTAGATGAGAGAGAGAGAGATTTCATTGGTATAATAGGTGATCACATATGGCATTTGTGAACTCCGTTGTGGTTGAGGTACCTCCTAGGTCAACAGTTCGATGCTTGCCCTCTGCTATTGTGTCGACAACGGCTTTGTGAATTTGCTCTGCTTTCTCATTGAGTTCGAGGTGACGCAGCATCATAACCCCACTCAAAATCATAGCAGTGGGATTCGCCAAGTTCTACAAAACACCACCAAACATTTGAACAATGGTATAATATTCTTAACCTTTCTTTTACAAAATGTAAGAATGAATCAAAACGTTTTATTTTAGGACTAACCTTTCCTGTAAGATCAGGCATCGAATCATGAACAACTTCAGCTAGAGCAACACCGTCCTCTCCAATACTACAGCTGCATCAAGAACATTAGAGCATTATTAGTGATGGTATCTTTAAATTAGGTCTCTCTATATATTATCATATTACTATCTAAAAATAATTGAATTGTGTAATCAAAATTTATTGTCTTAATACAATTTTAACCATTTGGGAAATGATAGGTATAGAATTTTGGGAAATTAGATTCTATAACCACACAAAAACCCATAATTGACTAAATAGCCAAAATCATACTCTCTCTCCCCTTCTTTCTTCCTATCTCTCTCTACTCTTTCTCTTAAAAAACTAATTTTCTTTTTTTTCCTAGTTATTTGGCAAATAAGTCCAATTTTGGTGTAAGAGTTTTTTTTTAAGAAGAGATGATGTTGATGTTTTCTACATTCTTTTTCTCACTTTTCTATTTTTATTAATATTGTTGATCAGAGATAATGGTGAGAGACCATCAATAGAGCTGCTCTTACATTACATTTTTGATGATTAATCGACATAATAAACTATAGTCTGATAATATTATTACCATGGGATCAAATTAAGTCCACCAACCAATCCGGCACATAAATTACTAATAATGTCTCCGTAGTAGAAACTCGGCATAACCAATACATCAAATCGTGATGGGTTATTCACAAGCTGTAGACCATTAAAACAATGAATGCAAAAATCAGCAATTGCTAGTTAACTATATAGTTAAGCATCTATTATATAAAGTACAGCTACATCACTCCTTAGAATGTCCACGTAGGCTGACACGTCAGTAAGTCCACGTCAGATGAGGATTCTGTTGTTGGGCCGCACTCCAATTTCCGTCTGGGCTTCGCATTTTCTTATCTGGCCCGTTTTTTTTTTGTTCACCTTCTACCTCTACGCTTTCCCCAACGATAGTCGACGTTAAATAAATAAAGAAATCTACTCAGCAGAAACTACATCAATGGCTATAAAGTCCACCACAAAGTCTCAGCTTACCACCAGAAAATCTCCCGCCGCCATGTTTTTCAACGACATCTCACCAGGACGATCTGAGTCACAGCTTCGATTCCGGCTGATCTATTCTTGGAAGAAAAAAAACATAGCCAGAGCTGTCACCTTTCTTGGGTTAGAGCTACTAATCATCGATGAACATGTACGCGTTCTAATCCCCAACTTTCATTCCATTGTAATCAAAACCAGCATCCTTACACCTGAATTATTTAATCTCCTGCAGGGTACTGTGATGCAAGGTTTCACATCCCCTGATCATGCTGAAACATACCGACCTCATCTCAGAGCAGGATCAACTTACACCCTTCAATTTTTTTTTGCTACCAAAAGCAAGGAGATTTATCGGGTTGCTGATCCGAGTTTGACCGCTTCATTCTCCACAAAATCTGTTCTCTCTCCCCTTAACGACGACATCCCCGTCTCTGTCTCTTTTCCCCCCCAGACAGGTTCAGGTTCCACACACATGAGGATTTCCAAGCTAAAATGGGACTCAGGGGTGATCTCTAGGGTAATCTATGTGATTTTAATAATCTGCATATTGATTTAAATTTAGATTTCTCTACTAATCTTCATGAACAATGTTTTAATCCAAAGAAAACCAGAATAGATTGGTAAGAGTTTCAATATTATTTTGTTTCTGAAAAGCTCAACGTTTCATATGATTTTTGAGTATTTTGTGTGTGTTTTTCTGCAAGATCCAACAATAATCCAAATCACTCAAAGATCAGGTATTTGTCTCATCTTCATACTTGAATGTTTCCTTCTGTATTGTTATGGTCAATCTAAAACTTACTTAGATATAGTGAGATTTTTATATCTAAGCTCTTGGTAATCTGTTATCTTAATAGTATGTTATTACATATGAGATATAATGAATACATTAGACATTCATGCATATCTGTTTTTTTTGTTCTACAGGGCTGCCATGAATAGAGAATAATTGACCAAATCTTTTGCAATGGTATGTTTAGACGTTATTTTACTGGTATTTGAGTTTTTGTTTTTCATGGTCCATTACTCTAACACGAGTAAGTTTGTTTGTTTTATTCTAGAAAACCATTCATGGAAGATTAATATATATTATGTTGTCCTATTAGTAGACTGATTTATGAAAAATCCTAGGTCATGTTGATTTTTTTGGTTCACCTGGACAAATATATGCAATGAGTTTGTGATGCTCCAGTTAGCTTTTAGTGTTGCTTCTTTGTAAATTATATTCTTTGTAATGTTGGAGAACTATCTCCAAGCTCTAGATTGGTACTAAGTTTATAAGTTCTTGCTTACTTGAAGGGTGTTTACTCTTTTTTGATGCACGCAGCTTCGCGGTTGGTGTGAGAGCTATATTGAGGCAACTTCTTAAGTCTCCATATCGAATGAGATATAGTAAGTATGTTCTGATAATTAATTTGTAACGCCGTATAATTCATCACATTATTAAAGTTATTGTTTGTTCCTTTGGTGATACATGTTTTAGCCACACTTAAATGGTGCAGAGAAAACTCAAGGAATAGCACAACTGCAATTCGTTTTCTTAAAGCAGCACGCAATGCAGTCCATTATGAGAATGCCGGACTTCAGGTACACCTTTTCCAACTACCTGGATTAGTCGCAGTGAAAGACTCAAGCAGTGCATCGGTTTAGAGATTAGGGCTTTGCTGTTAAAGGGATGGATGTCTCGCAGCAGTGCATTGATTGTTGGAGGCGGCAATAAGTTCGCTTTCTATATAGTAAACTCGATCATCTAAGGAGCTACCAGTCATTCAACTTTGTGTCTCAGCTAATGGTTTTCAGTTTTGTTATGTACATTATAATCACACCAGAATCCGGCGGTAATACCGAGAAATTCATGAACATGCTCCCGATCAACCAATCTGCTAGAGTCAGATGCGTTGAAGTACTGGACTTTAGCCTGGCGTCCTTTTAGCCACATAGGAGATCACACTCTTCCAAGGATGTCTCACTTGGCTATGGTTAGGCTATATAATATACATTCCAGTTATCTGTCAAGTGACTATGTTTCCTTCTACTCTCGAGGTAACAAAAATGAAGATTGGATCTTCAAGAATTTTTTGTTGTTGATGTTATAATGTCTTTTTTGGTGTTTGTTTTCTTGGAGAGAGGAATAACGGGACTGTTCATAACGGCGGTGGTGATTGTACTGAAGGATCTATATGCAGAGTTTGTTTTGAATGATACCAAGAAGACTAATTAGATATTGTGGGGTTTCTATAGTCGGAGCTTCCAAGGGCTGCATGGATGATGCTTTGTATTGTGAGAAGAATCATGCAGATTAGTTGAGAAAGAGAAAGATTATAAATTGCTTATGCTTTTAATTTAGTTTTTTTGTTTCCGGAATGTTATGTATTCTGCAGAGAAAAATGTGTAGCTTGAAATTTCAATTGTTGTCTATGTTATATTCTCTGTGATATGATTTTTTTTGAGGAAAACGTGTAAAAGTGTTTGTTAAATATTTTCAAAGACTAAAACATTTTCCAAACCGTAGAACGTTGTATCAAATTACAATAAACCACGTTTTAGTACAAGTAAAGTTGCGAGTCAGAACGAGCATATGGCTAGCTGGTAAATGATCAACGTGTCTGTGTAGTTAAGGATTATACAACAATTGTTTTTACGTTGCTCAATGAGAAGAGAGATATAAACATGGATGCATTCTATTAAAACGGTTTAAGTTTGATTAATCTGTAGTTACATAATTTTTGGTATTATCTCTCCATATTAATAGTGAGCCTCTACTCACAGGTGGTAACTTTAAGTATAGGATCTGTTTGTACTAGAAACAACATTACCAACCTATGAACACCATTTCCAACCCAACATGATAACTAATGTTTTGATTACCAGTTTCTCACCAAAAACTGAGATATTCTTTTTAGAAAATTATGCAAAAAGGCCTTAGTTGCTGACGAGAACCTTATAAAGAGTTATATACATTAGTTATTAGATGCAAATTATTCGGCTGAAAATGACATAATAATTCAATCACGGTGATGTCATAAAAGCAAAAAGGCAAAACAAAAATCACTTATAAACAAACTAACCAACAATTCTAAATTGTTAATATAGTATATATCATACACATTTCTCGCAAATGTGAACCTAAAATACCTACTACAAAATTATATAAAAAATAATAACCTAAAATCACAAGTAAGGTATATCCCGCCCGTAGGGCGGGCCGACCCTAGTAGATTATATGACAATAACTTACCATCATGCAACAATTTTCAACCACAACCTCCTCATATATTACATCAGGATACTTATTAGCAACCTCTTGACAACACTGAAAAAGAAAAATAAAAGTAATAAACATAAAGCAAATAAAAAAGACTGTCTCACAAGATGATCCTTACTAGTTACTAGTACCTTGAGAAAAAGACCATTAGTTTTTTGCATGACGTTAGCTTTGTGAATTGCAGAAACTTTCTTTCTCCCCTGAGTCTTAGCATAGTGAAATGCATACTCTGCAATCCTCAAACTCGCCTCACGTGTAATAATATTAAGACTTTGCACCACACCTTTAACAACCTAATTAATTAGCAGTAAAAGAAAACTCACCATGAAATTAAGGTTTCTTCTCGATTAATTATACAGAATAAAAACATAGAGAAACCTTACAAACTAACCTCATGTTCAATCCCATTGTACTCTCCTTGTGTGTTTTCACGGATGGTTATGAGATCAACGTTATCGTAACGGGTTGTGTAGCCAGGAAAACTAAAGAAATGCCTTACTTTAGCATAAAATTTTATCTCTTTTATAATAATACTATGACCTCTTGGACTTGACAATGGCAATGACATTTCCATTGGCCCTTTCAAACCAACCTTGTTCCTGCGCACAGACTCGAGACACTCCCATGTAAGGAAACTCTGAGTCCTAGGATCTTTTAATGTACAAAGATAATGTTCTTCCCATTCAATGGGAGCCTCAGCGACATTGAACACCTGGATCATCATACATACATTAACAGAGACCAAGACAAATGTTAGCGTTAGTTACAAGAAAGGGACCTGTTTGACAGATTCAGCGATTTCGGGACCGATACCATCACCATGTAAGAGAGTTGCTGTGATTGGAATGATGGAGGAGGAAAAAGCCCTAGCAACGAGCATACCTGAACTAGAAAGTCTAGAATTTGTAATCCCAAGGAGGAGCGTTCTAGATCGGTTAACGATCATCCCTCTCGCCAGAAAGGTTGCCATAGTCTTAGAAGGAAGCAGTCAGAAAAAGGTTTAACCTTAAAAGAAAGAGAAACAGAGAGGAAAGGAGACTTTTAGTTGTCTTGGGTCATAAGTCATATAGTAGAAACATGTTCTCCATTTCCATTTCTTCTAAAAACGCTTTGTAGTTTTTAACATTACGGATATGATGATATATTAAAGAGTATAGATACTTTTCTTCTACGCTTAATGACATGTTAAAAGTAGGGCTGGCTCAACAGCATTTAAGCAAATTTTATTTTAAAATAGTTAAAAGTTAAAATTTAATGTAATTATTTATGCTATTTATTATTTTCTATGAAATTTTTCAAAGCAAATTCTGTTTTAAATAAATTTAGTAAGCACATATTTTTTTTTCTTTAAAAATATCAAACAAATTTGTAAAAATGAAAGCAAACAATCTATCTAAGCGCCCTAGTTAAAAGTAGAATCATTTTTTATTAATTCTATATTTGATCATTTTATTAGATGATAGAAGCTTTTTTTTTGTTTTTTATTATTTTATTTAAATATATATCTTTTTTAATAAATGACTCTTGTGTCAATATTACTCTAAATATGATCGTATTATATATTTGTATAATATATAATATGATCTCTAAATAATTATGTTTTTGGTATAAAATTGAATAAACTGAAAAACGATGGTATATAAACTAAATCAAACTGAAGTATATATAGATTTAGAATAGTAGTTATATTTTAATAATCGAAATATCAAAAAATCGAACCGAACCAAAATCCGATATCTGGATTAAACACCTCTAATCCGAATGAAACCGAACTATTATTTCATTTTTCAAAACATAATAAAAATAATAGCTTTATCCCACGCAAGGCGTGGATCTGGTTATCTTTGCCGAGAACTGGTTACAACTGGTTACAAAAAAGGTTTTAAATGCACAACTTTTTACTGGCTTACAGAAAAATCGAAATCATGTATGACATGTTGTGTGTCTTTAAATAGCCCAAAATAAAAGAAATCAAGGCCCATTACAAAAAGAAGAAGGCCCAGTCAGAATGGGATATTTATCCACGAAGAGAAGAGAAACAACCACAAGAGACGAATCCAGTGACTAGGAACCCTAAAAGAGAGAGAGAGACGACGCAAATTATGACAAGGAGAAGGAGCAATATGAAACCGCAGGTATGGATAAGAACACGTAGGATTGAAGCTTTTTTTTTTTTCCTTGATCGAATATTTTCTTAATAGAACCTAAATCGATTCCCATAGGTGCGATTGTCTGATTATTTTTTGTCTGATAAGATAATTGATATAAGTTTCTCTCTTTCAAAAGCCGATCAGGTTAGGACAGAAATTTGGCATGGCCGTTCTGCTATTCGGTGCGGGATATGGCATGGCTGCTTATTTACATGGAGATTATGTAGCTGATCTAGACAATCAGGTGAAACAGGTAAAAGGAACATTCATAATTAATTGTATAACATTAATATTATTAATGCTCTTTAGCTAAAAAATGAAAAAAAAATTGATATTATGTCTTTATATTTTTATGTTCTTTTTTCAGGCGCTTGCGGAATGGAATGAGTCACGCAGTTAAAGCAAGTTACTGTACAGAATCATGCCATTGACATGTTTTTTTGCTTATGTTTGAGATCTTCATCAATTAACTGCGTTGTATTAAACGTGTGGTTGTCGTAGTTTGTGTATTTTTAGTGCCATTTTTTCTTATATATTTTAGTGACGTTATGAATATTTGCACTCACACATGAGCAAACCATGATGAACAGACTTGGGTCTTTAAGCTCATCAATCTGAATGAGTTTAGTAAGCCAAGTACTGTTGTTAGAACGCCTTCTTTCAAGGGGTGTTTGCCTCTCAGAATAGCACGGTTACCACAATGGCTATAAGTGACTAGCCAACTGTGTTTGGTAAATACCAGAATAATGTTTTTAAACTATAAGTGACTTTTATTGTACAAGGTTGTGTAGTTTACAGCACAGTTTTGAACAATCGGTAAGATCTCAGGCGTCTTCTTGCCACACGAGACTACGGGGATGATGTGTAGATAGTTAGAAAACAAGGACAGGTTCATCCTCAAATCCAATCCCATTGATTGAAAACTTGGGAGATGCTACAACACTGCAACAAAAATCCATGCAACGTGCCTGCACAAACAATACAAATAAAAAATTATTTTACCAAAAAAAAAAAATTAAATAAAACATTCATATACACTATTAAATGCACAACTTGTTGCATCTCCCGAACCCTATTCTGATATTCTAATGATAGAACATCTTTGTTATGTCATAGTACATATTCATATATGGGATTTGATTTATGAAAGTGTGTGCGAGTGGGTAGGTATGCGATTCTCTATCTCTTTCTTTACATTTGATTTCGAATCGCACTACCTTGCTGAAGAAATGTTTTAAGCTGATATAAACCTGTAATGAGTTAAAAAAAGAAAAACTAAACTTGGTAACGAAAAACTTCATTTTAATTAATATTAATTAATAGTTATCATTATCAACATGCAGTTTCACGTAATAGTCAAGCATTCCTTTATATAGCCAAATTTTGCTTGGCCGTACCTAAAATAATCTTTGTCTTTTTAGAATAATCTGTATTTTTTTTTGTATTTGGGTGACCTTAACTTTGAATTCATGTTCTGAGGCCTGAGCTTAGCTTATCTTTCAATTTAGAAATCATACATTTAATAGCTTTTTACCTTTTCTTAAAAGCATATAGATTTTAGGAAATAAAAGTCTACGCTTATTGTTTTTTTGTTCTTGATAAAGAAGTGTACACCATTATTCAAAGTCAATAAAACGAGTTTTGATATGAGCTCCAAACCGTTAGTTTGTTTTCGGACTAAATACGAATACCCCACAACAAGAATATTATGTTGCCGCAAAGTAATATCATGATAACTTTAAAGTAATAAACTAAAACTGTAGTCTACTCAAATACAGTCGAAGTTATGAGATCAAATACATTTGGTATTATGGAGTACCGGTCCTGAGTTTTCAGAGATCCCATACAAAACCAAAAATAATAATTTATAATCACTAAAATATATAAGTAAATTATGTAAAATTTTGTTTTTTTTTTTATATTAGTTATACAATTTATAAAAAGAAACAACTAATTGTTACAAGAAATGTACATCTTACATAACTTAATTAGTATATTTGTAAAAATTTTGTTTTGTTAAATATAATTTATAACTTTATTTTAAACTAAATATAAAAAAATTTAGTTCGTAAATTTTTTTAATTGTGGATCCCACAAAAATGTGAACCCCATTCAAATGTATCACAAGTATATCTTCAGGTCCGACACTGGTATTATATTAAGATTTTCTAATATAATTGACAAAAAGTTACTAGATCAAACTACATTATAATTTTACAAAAATTAATATACACTAAGAATTTCTATAAACAATATAATTTTAAATTTAATTAATATATCGATAAATTTATAATTTTTTATAAATTAATAAAAATATAATTTTGGTGTGATTTCAACATTTGTAGAAATTTTACTGTAATCATAATCTATACGAATATACGTAATGGTAATGCGATCAGATACATTTACGTTTTGTCACGCAACCTAACTATGATTAAGAATCAATAAATGTTTTCTAACTAAAGTCTTCATATATTCAACGTAGACATTATTAGAAACAAATGAGTAATAATAGGAAAAAAAAAACTCTCTTGGTAACATAAACCACCATGGAAAGAAAAAGGTGTTCAAAGTTCATGGGGTGGAGTTTCCCAACGGACCCCATCATCATTTACCCACTTTCTCCCCCAAATTTATATTCTCTCTTATCTCTCTCTCTCTCTTTCATAATTCAATCGAAAACCTCACCGATCAAAACATAAACTTTCTGAGATTTGATCATTTGGGTCTCCCTAAAAATCCCACCTTTTGATCTTTCACCTCATGGGCAACATCACCAGCAGCGGCGGCGACGGTAGACGCCGTAGAACACGGCGGAGCAACACCCTTCCAACGACAACCCCTCAACCACCACCACCACCTCCTTCTCTTCCACCACCACAACCTGAAATCCAACCTAACCGCATCGTCTTCGCCGCCGCAACACCGTATCCAAACCCTAATTACCAATACCCTGGCTACTACCCTCCTCCTCCTCCTCCAGGAACCATGCCGGTTCCGTACAACCACCACCACCACTACCCTCCTCCTTATCACCACCCTTACGGAAGATACCCTTACGGTGGACCCATGATGCCTCCACAGCTTCCCTGCGTCGAACATCAGAAAGCCGTGACCATTCGTAACGACGTTAACCTAAAAAAGGAGACTTTAAAGCTCGAACCCGACCCGGATAACCCGGGTCGGGTCCTCGTCTCCTTCACGTTTGATGCAACTGTCTCCGGAAGGTAAATAATAAAATTAAAAAAAACCAAACCTTTTTTTGATCAAAACTCTGTTTTGTCTTAAAAAGCTAACTCTTAAAATTAAAAACCAAACCTTTTTTTGATCAAAACTCTGTTTTGTCTTAAAAAGCTAACTCTTAAAATTAAAAACCAAACCTTTTGATCAAACTCTGTTTTGTCTTAAAAAGCTAACTCTTATGTTTGGACAACGAAACAGGATCACAGTCATTTTCTTTGCTAAAGAAACAGAACAATGCGTCCTCACAGCTACAAAGGAAGACACTTTACCACCAATCACAATGGATTTCGAGAAAGGGCTTGGTCAGAAGTTTAAACAGCCTCCCGGTTCCGGTATAGATTTGTCGGTTTTCGAAGATACTGAGCTGTTTAAAGCGGTGGCTGCGGAGACAGATGTGTATCCTTTAGCGGTTAAGGCGGAAGCAGTTACTTTAGAAGGAGAAGAGAGTGTGGAGGAGTGTAAGAATGCGCAGATTACACAAGCGGTTTATGAGAAGGAGAAAGGAGAGGTTAAGATAAGAGTGGTGAAGCAGATACTATGGGTTAATGGAACTAGGTATGAGTTGCAGGAGATTTATGGGATTGGGAATACTGTTGGTGGTGATGATGGTGAGGGTGATGATGATGGTAATGATCCGGGGAAAGAGTGTGTTATTTGTTTGTCTGAGCCACGTGACACGACTGTTCTTCCTTGTCGACACATGGTAATAATAAGATCAATGTTTTTTGTTTTGTTGTTTTGAGAATGATGTTTCTCTTGTGTACTGATGTGGAAGGTGTTTTTTGGTTTTGTGGTGTAGTGTATGTGCAGTGGATGTGCTAAGGTGTTGAGGTTTCAGACAAATCGATGTCCGATTTGTAGGCAACCTGTTGAAAGACTTTTGGAGATACAAGTTCATGGTAATAGTGGAAGTGGGAACAATACTGAGCAAGGAGGAACAGGTGAACAAGAGTAGACAATCACGGATAGAATGGACTATCTTCCATGGACCATTTATTATATGTATGCAATGTTTGATCCATGTGTTAACATGTTAACAATAAAAACGTCCTGATGATTGTCAATTTATAATATAGAAGTTTCAAAGTCTTTTTGATTCATAATCACTATCCTTCAGTATTATTGGATACAATAACAAACAGGCAGTTTTTCTGAAGCATCATTCATAGATATTTGAAGCAGTCACTATTGAGAATTTGGAGTATGTAAATGCAGTTTGGCTTGTTGGAACAATGGAGGAAAAGCTCTATCGGAACATGAATATCAAAGTTATTTATTCTCACAGACCAAACAGTAAGCTTGACGAGACATCGACATGGACATGAGTGAAAATAATTACATAAATTTAGTAAACTTAGTAAGATTTATATTCATCATGTATGGACATGAACAACATGGAAATAACTCAATTGCAGGAATTAACCAACTTCAATAGTCTTGACACTCGTCGAATCACACAAAGACAGCAAGAAGCAAGCACTCACACACATTGACTCGGGTAAGAAACGGTAATAGCAACGGCAAGAGAGAGTACTGATGGGTCCGGTCCTTTCGTGTTCCATCTCATTACTTCAGTACACTGCAGAGGACAAAGATTTTTTACGTTAAATAAGCTCTTTTTCACTGTATTTGATGCAACTCTTTTGTATGAGAAACTTACTTGTATAAGTATGCAGCGATACCAAGAACAATACACAACAAAACAATATCGATGCAGAAGTTCCGGCTTGACCTCAGCTGCAGTAATAAAGAAGGAATCAACAACAGGCCAATGTGACTGAGAGTTTGAGAGAAAAGTTTCAAGGCTCAAAGATCACCTGGTTCACAGTATCTTTAAGTCTAACATTGGTGTTCTTAAGATCTGAGGTTGCTCTGTCCACCTGTGAGAGAGTTCACTAAGTTCAGATAATACACAACTAATAAAATTTAGAGAAAGGAAAGGAAACGGGCGGTGTGTTCTACTACCTTGGAGTCGATTTCATCCATCAGAGGAACTTGCCGATCCAGCTCCTGCATGTATAGAGTGTTGTGAGCAAGTACTGAATAAGTGAAGTGTGTTACTTTAACAGACTCACCTCGTTCATATCAGACGCCATATTCTTCAAAGCATCTAAACCTTCGGAGATCATGTCCAGACCTTGGTCCTGATAAAATACTCAAGTAGACAAAGTCATATATAGATACCACTGAGAGCTTAAGTGAACAAAAAAGTGTCACTTGCCTGTTTAATTCTCCGCATCTCAAACTCCTGTCTGAATTGGCTAGATTCATTTGATTCTTGAAAGTAATCATCATCAAAACTACGCCCATCTAATATCCACAACAAAGATGATTTAGTGATGATGCTGTTGAGGGAGTCCAATCACTACTATACAATAAAGAAACAAAAGTTTGTTGTGTTGAATCAATCACCTGAATCAAATTTAATATCAGGACGAGATGCTGTTGAGGGAGCCCAAGCACTGGTGCTTTTAGGACCACCAGCTGTTCCATCTGGTATGGCTTCAATCCTTGCCGGAAGCGCAAGTACCAAATCATTTCTAGCAGCAATCTCTTCTGTTGTAAGGCCCTTAACCTAAGCAATGCAAAGATTGTCACATGTTAACTCTTCAGTCAATGGACAACCATCTGAACACCAGAAAAAATAGACTAGATTGGCCAAAACTAAATGTAGAAACTAATTGAACAAAGAGATCAATGCACAATTCTCTCAATATCGGTTTGTCTTTTATTAGAAATCTCTTAAATAGATTACACTCTTTGTTTAATCAGATTGACTCGACTTCACACTGAATAGATACTGACCAATTTCTAATCCACGCAACCTTAATCTTACAATTAAGTTTGCCGACTTCTTAAACCTTGTTCATCCTCACAAAACTCTGTTTTTTTTCTGTCTGTAGAGCAAATTTCTCTAGCCTAAATTGTCTTAATTAATCGAGATAAACTTCACCTGGTCTAAGATAAGTTCGAATCTCTTGATTCATCCTTATCACTAATCTAAAGTATTATTGCCAAATCGTGTCATTAACAACGTACACTAATAAGCTCATGACAGTTAGTGTTCAAAAACCTCAAATTTAGTCCTAACACTAAACCACCATTCTCTCTTTCTCGGCCACCATATTTACAATCATTCCGAAAACAAGAACCTGAGCTAGTCTAGAACCAACATAGCTGATCCATGAAGGGAGGGAAGACTCAGAGAAGCTATACCCGCTTAAGAGCAAGTCTCTGCAACTTGGGAACTTCCTCAGACAATCTAGCCTTCGTCCTTCTGATCTCAGCGTTCATCGCAACAGCAGAAGCTCTGTTCTTCTCCTTAGTAACAAGTTCAGCTTTCTGCAAAACCAAATGCAAAAAAAAAAAAAAAAACTTTCATTCCCATCATATAAAAGTTTCATCAGAATAATGCAAAGCTTCCACCTTTCAATTCCATACACGAAAAAATAACAAACTTTATGTGCCAACATTGTATAAAGCACACAACTTTGAATCCAATTATGTAAATAGGTAAGTATTACCTCGAGAGCAGTCTCGATTTGGGTCTCAAAAGCTCCATAGAGACGAGCGAAAGCATCATCCCCGGAGACATTGGCTTCTCGCTGTTTATCGACATCGTACTTGTCGTACTTCTTACAGATGGAGTCAACTCTAGTCAGAATATCGATCACTGTCATCTTCTTCTTACGGATCTAAAGGGTATATACAATCTCTGTGATTCGAAGACTTTCGCTTTTTGTGAATTTTTTTTTAATCTGTTTGTGTCCTGATGAATGCTTGGAGAGAGTGGTTCGGCTGAGGACAAACAAAAGAGCCGGCAAGAGAATTGCATGTAACAGCCTGGAAGAATATTTATTTTATCACTACCCATACTTTTATTTAATTTACAGGTTTGCCTCTAATGTTTTTATATTGCTTCATTAATTCATCGACGGTAGGGGTGAGCATTCAAGTACCCATTCGGGTTCAGTTCGGGTCCATTCAGGTTTCGGGACTAAAGATTTCAGCCCCATTCAGATATTTATAAATTTCGGTTCGGGTTCAGTTCAGATCTTAGCGGCTTCGGTTGTGATTCGGATAACCCATTTAAATTATTTTGAAAATTTTAAAATTCATATAAATTTTAAATTTCCCCAAAACCAAAAAAATAAAAATAATATATAACATATATATTTGAGTAATGTGTACTAAAATATCTAAATTGATTTGGATTGAATATTTGGATAGAGATTCAATAGATATTTTTGTATTTTATATATTTATTTTTGACTAGTTGTATATATTTTTAAATATTTTGGATATTAAATATAAAAATAACTAATATATTTGATTCAAATATATTCTCGATACCCGAAACATTTCGGTTTGGATCGGATTTGGTTTCGGTTCTCTAAATACTAAAATATTGAATCTGTTCGGATATTTAATCAGTGTTTGATTTTGGTACTACTTTTTCGGATCGGATTTTACTCGCTTTTTCGGTTTCGGATTTTTTGCCCAGCTCAAATTGGCGGTGGTCTCTATTTATTTATCACTACCCTTGCTTTTCTTTATTTTACAATTATCGCCTCTAACGTTTTTATATTGCCAAATTAATCCAACGGCGGTGGTCTCTATTTATTGACTGCTTGAATCTTTTTTTAAGAAATGTTTTAGACTCTTACCAACTGTCTCCGGCTACTGGTGGTGATCTCTCGGAGCTCCGAAGCGTAGCCATGGCGGATGAATTCTCTGTAAGATCTGATCTGATCCTCTCTCTGTCATCTTCTTCTGTTTCCTTGTTCCAACACTGAGATCAAATCTCCCTCGTTACTCACGATGAATCGCTAGATCTGCATTTCACTGTGTTTAGATTCGGCTTTGGTCTGATGATTACACTCTGATCTTCTTGGTTTAATTGCATATGAATGTTCCGGTTCTGAGATGGAGATTGTGAGCATTTCGGTTCATTCATGTGATTGGTTGAACCAAAGTTTTTATTTTTAGATATTATTATTACATGCATATTTGAACATGTATTGGTCTCCGTGGCTATTGGTAGTGTATAAACACTAAGTTGTTCTTCGTGGTCATCAACTAAACTGACTATAAAATTGTGAAGTTAGCTTTAGGATGTGTCTGCAACGTTTATCATTTTCTTACAGCATGAAAAAAACCCGAACATTGTATGGAGAATAAGCATCTATTTTTTGTGTTCTGTCCTCTAGCTTGATCTTGTTGTGTTCTTCTTGCATGTTTTTTTTTTTTCATTTCGAAGTTGCTATGTAAAAAACAATGAAAGAGGGAAAATTGAGAGGAAAGGCTAGTTAGGTTTGTTTCCATCTGTGTCTGTAACTTTTCTCATTTTCTTACAGCATGAAAAAACCGAACATTTTATGGAGAATAAGCATCTGTTTTTTTGTGTTCTGTCCTCTCGCTTGATCTTGTTGTGTTCTTCTTGCATATGGATTTTATTTTGAAGTTGCTAAGAAAAGAAAACAATGAAACAGGGGAAAATTGAAAGCAAAGGGCTCAACCCGGGACTGATCGTTCTTCTTGTGATTGGAGGGTTGCTAGTGACGTTCCTTGTGGGAAACTTCATACTCTACACATACGCGCAGAAGAATTTGCCTCCGAGGAAGAAGAAGCCGGTTTCCAAGAAGAAGTTGAAGAAAGAGAAGCTGAAGAAAGGCGTTCAAGTTCCTGGCGAGTAGTTTTTTCTTCTTGCTATCTTTAGTTGAGTTTATCCTTGTGCTTGCTCACTTTGCACGACTAGACCTTTACATGACTCTTTTTAGTTTTGAATGTTTCCATATTAGCATTTGATGTGTTTCTTGTGCTGACAATGAATTCTCATCTCTATTCTCTATATGCTTTGCTGGGGTAATGTCATGTCGAGTTTGATATAGCTTTTGATGTGCTTCTTTATTGATGGTGTATAACTCAATGACGAATTGCAGAAAAATACTAAGTGTCTTGTTTTTTGGTCGAAAATAATACAGAAAAATACTAAGTGTCTTGTAAAGAATACAGATCAACAGAAAACAAACTGTAAATATTAAACTGAGATTATCCTTTGCATTTCACTTAGAAAAGTCAACGGTGTTACACAAGATATTTAGAAGTCAACGGTGTTACACAAGATATTTAGAAGTCTACAAATCCGCAATCACTAGCTATTCTACTAAACCTAACAAACTAATCTCTAGTCAAGTCATGAAGAAGACTTCGAGTAGTCTGGGATTCTTCTGAATTATTACCAACCACCTTGGTATGAAATGATGATATGAACCTTCAGAGATGGATCCTTTTGGTGTTTGCTAGATGGAGTCTATACAAGAACTTACTATGCAGAGTTTAGTGATGACGATTGGGGATTATGTGAAGTTGTTACTTTTATTAAACATGAATAGATGACTCCATAGGTCGTTTCATCCCAATGATTGGCTTCCTTTCCTCTTTATCACTCCATGAGACTGAGAGATCCTGGTTCATGTCTTGTTCATGCTCATCATCTGAGGAAACACCAAACAAATTTGTTAAGCTGTGAGTTCGACCAATAGGAATTCTCAAGCAAGTGGACGGAATATATGTTTAGTCATGATGACATATAGATAATAAGCAAATGTACCTGAACGGTCCAAGAGGGGAAACTCAGTGAGTCTTCTAACGCAGACCTTAAGAGCTTGGAGTTCGGCTTCTTTCTCTTGGAGTTTGGACTGAGTAGTCTGAAGTTCAGCTTCAAGCTCATTGATCTGGCCTTCTTGTTGCTCAATCAGAAGCCGGCTTAATTTCTTGTCCAGCTCTGATGCTGATATTCCACCACATTGGTACGACTCATTCACCAGATCCTTACGTTCCTCCATAACTTCACTTGTCTAATGGAAAAAAGTTTAATACAAGCTTAAACCATTGTACCTAACGAAATAACCAATAGATAAAACAAGCCAGAAAACAATAGAAACACACTAACTAACCTCAGTCAAGTTCAGCTTCAGAAGCTCAGATTCAAGTTCCATCTCTAACTGTTCCATTTCTACCGCCTCATGTTCTGGCTCTTCAGTTAGGACGCTGCTAGCATATTCTCCATTATTACCTAACTTAGTGTCGACAGATTCCCTACTCGCCATCTCTGATTTATTGAGATCAGATTTTCCAGTGGATTTCACATCCTGTAAAGCTTTTATCCTAAAAAGTTCATCTTTTAGCTCCTGAATGACTTTGACAGTTTCTTCAGTTGCTGTATTCAGCTTACTGATTTCTTTTTTCTCTGCTGACATCATGTACATCATGCAGACACCAAGTGCCGAGTTGAAAGTGGAATGATCTGAAAACATGGACGAATCAAGTGTTAATAATTAACAGAAAACGCCAAAAGGAATAAGATGACTTATTACTCTATACACAAGATCTATTTTGTTGGAATCAACTTAAAAATAATAGATTATAGATGAATAAACACAAAGCTACTGCAACAAACACATCAACGTGACACGCAACCAATCCTCAAATCACTTGCACAAACGATATTGACAAACATCACAATTGCTTACGGACACTTTAGTAAAGAGAAGTAGCACTTGGAAACACACATAGATAAATGCTTATTCCTCTCTATGGAAGCCTACCACATTAACGATTGCCCCATCTTATTCAATCTACTGTTCATACTTCATACAACAACAAGAGTCTCTTGCAGTCCTACGATACCTAGAGGTCAGAAAGTTTACCCATACAGAGTATTATTATCACTCAAATCTCTACGAGTCTATGAAAACAAAACCTAACAAATGCCCCTGAAACAATTTCCCCTATAACTAACGCAACTATGAGCTATTAACTAAGATGTAAATTCAAATGTTCACACCATGCAAGTGATCTTTAATCTAACCACTTGCTTCTTCATGCGCCTGCACCAATCTAGATTACAACGATATCTACATTAATGAAATAATCAGAGTTTCAAAAAGGGAAAACCTTGATTATTATTAAAACATGACCCACGTTTTGAATTAGAGTCATCAGCATTCAAAGTTCGCGGCTTTTTCAAGCAAACACTTCCAGATCGCTTCTCGATCTCAGAGCCACCACCATTGCTTTTCTTCTTCTTCATCTTCTTATTCTTATGCTTCATCAATCCACGAATCCTAACCTTGCACGATGTAACCCCTGTTGAACTCTTCCTAAACCCGGATCCGGACTCTGCAGACCCGGAACTAGAAAACCGGAAAACGCCATTGGTTTTCTCGCAAGGAGAGCCGAGAAACCCGATACCTACGGGAGGAGTGACCTCTTCTCCGTGATCCTCGGGAAGAAGACGAGAGTGTGGAGAGAAAGGGTTGTTGAAGAAGCGTTTGGCTACAAGACCAGTGGATCCAGCAATTGCTGCTCCTACAATAACTTGCCACATCTCTCTTACACAATTCCTAAAGCCGAAAGTAGATCAAGAGAGAGAGAGCTGAGACTGAAGTGCATAAAACGACACAACAGGAGTCGGAGATAGTCCCGAGGAGACAGAGAGAGAGAGAGAGTGAAGAAGAAATGGAGATTTTTTTTTTCTTGTTTTAAAGCGGCGGTGGGTCAGACTATCACATGTTTCCCGCTTTTCAGACCAGTTTTTCCAAATTTTATTGATTTCTTACCAAACTCACTAGATTTAAAAAAAATTAGGGCTTCTGTCGTATCGTACATTTCCCCAAAGAATCTGTTTTAGTTGGGCTTGTAGGCCCATTTAGTTAGTAATCATTTGGCCTTGTTTTGCTTTAAAGATGATAAATGACGAATTTGCCCTTTTAGTATTTGAAAACGACAAAATTACCAAACCCTAAGTGTGTTAAACCCTTCCATAACCTGAAGGAGAGACCTTGGTTCTTCGCTGCCGTCGCCAGTGTTTACTGCCGGAACTTCTCCGTTCATTGGAAGATGGAGAAAAGTGCTAATTTTCTGTTTGGTGGAACAAACTTCAATAGGAAGAAGTTTGCTCCAGATTTCGCCAAGTTTAAGGTTTACTTCTTTCTCTCGTCTTACCCTTGTCTTTTAGAATCAATCATCATCACCTCTGTTTCTTCTAAAAATCTCCATTGCTGTGTGTTTAGAATCGTAAGGAGGAAGATGATGATGATGATTCCAATAAGAAACTGAGCTCCTTTGAGCAAGAGAAGCCTGAGCAAGAGCAGAGAGTCTCCTCCTCCTCTAAGAAAAGGAAACGAAAATCTGCTAATTCTGGTAAAGTCTGAAAAAAATTAATGACTGTTTAGTTGTGGTATAACATTGTCTGATGGAGCTTTTGTATTTTGTCGGGAAAATAGAGCCTGTGGAAGGGTTTGATGTGTTCAAGAGCTCAAAGAAGGCACGTTCTAAAGGGAAAGAGGTTGAACAAGACGCAAAGGATGAGACTTTAGAAAATCCCAAGAAGGAATTTTATAGGAGAATGGAGGTATGGAGTTTTGTTTTAATTTTTTTTGTCTCTGTTTCATTAAAAGGCAGAGAGTGTGATAGTGTAAGATGGCTTTGTTTGATTATGGCAGCAAGATGCTTTGGCAAGGAAACAGTACAATATTCATGTTTCTGGTAACAATATTCCACCCCCACTTAAGAGCTTCACTGAGTTGTCAACTAGGTGCGTGGAGTCTGATTTTATCTTCACAATATTTTTTGATATATTATGCTCATAGGATTAGTAGTTTGAAGTTAAATTGGTAACTCTTTTGTCCATTGACATGCTTTATCTGTATGTTGTGTTTGAAATCTTGTTACAGGTATGGTTGTAAGAAATACATATTACGCAATTTGGCTGAACTTGGATTTAAAGTGCCTACTCCAATCCAGAGGCAGGCTATTCCAATTCTCCTATCGGTATGATCTTTATTCAGTCGTTTTCTTTATTCATTACGGTAGAGACACTTAGGTTGATGGGGAAACATAAGAGATAGAATCCTTTCATGAGGTATTGAGTTGTCTTTTTGCTTTAATGTCAGGGTCGTGAATGCTTTGCCTGTGCTCCAACTGGGTCAGGAAAGACCTTTGCTTTTATTTGCCCCATGCTTATAAAACTCAAGGTATGAAACTCTCTTTACGCTATGACCCTCCAGATTTCACAAATCTCTTGAATCATGCTTATGAGTTTTAACTTTTTTTTGTTGTTGTTTCAGCGTCCTTCAACAGATGGTATTAGAGCAATTATCCTCTCTCCTGCACGAGAACTAGCTGCTCAGACAGCTAGAGAAGGAAAAAAGCTTATTAAAGGAAGCAAGTTCGCCATCAGATTAATGACTAAACCCCTCGTCAAAACTGCCGACTTCTCGAAGCTGCAGTGTGATGTTCTCATATCAACACCGTTGCGTCTTAAAAGAGCCATCAAGGCTAAAAAAATTGACTTAAGCAAGTAAGTCAGGATCATTTATTTCGAAATTGGAAACATGTGTAGTTTCTATTTGTGTTATGTCCATTTACCTCAATCTCTGTTGAATACAGGGTGGAGTATCTTGTCCTTGACGAATCTGACAAGCTGTTTGAGCAGAGCATGTTGAAGCAGATAGATGGCGTGGTTAAGGCTTGTTCAAACCCTTCAATCATACGGTCATTGTTCAGTGCTACTTTACCTGATTCTGTTGAGGAACTTGCACGTTCCATTATGCATGATGCTGTTCGTGTCATCATTGGCCGCAAGTGAGTATATATAATCTTGATTCTGACAGCTTATTATATATCTTACATTTAAACATTTATACAGGAACACAGCATCTGAAACCGTCAAGCAAAAGCTGGTTTTCGCTGGAACTGAAGAAGGGAAACTTCTCGCTCTTCGGCAAAGCGTTGCACAGGTAAAGTTCACTTACTTAAAACAGTATTAATCAAATGTTACCTTTTTGTAACTACTTTTCTACATGTCATTAGAGTCTGAATCCACCGGTGCTGATCTTTGTGCAAAGCAAAGAACGAGCAAAGGAACTCTACGATGAACTGAAATGTGACAACATCAGAGTCGGTGTCATTCATTCAGATCTCCCTCCAGGAGAAGTAAAAAAAAAACATCATCTCTCTCACACATATGAAATGTATATAGATTGTATGAGATGATTCGAACTAAATAACTAAAACCATTGTATGTTGCAGAGAGAAAACGCGGTTGATAGTTTTAGAGCAGGCGAGACGTGGGTTCTGATTGCTACTGATGTGATCGCTAGAGGTATGGATTTCAAAGGGATTAACTGCGTGATAAACTATGACTTTCCGGATTCTGCTTCTGCATACATCCACAGGATTGGTATGTACATTTTTCCTCCACTTCTTGTGTACTTTGCTTCTCTTCTTGTGATTATTATTCATTTGAAACGTTGTTATAGGTCGATCAGGGAGAGCGGGAAGGAGCGGTGAGGCGATAACGTTCTACACGGAGGAAGATGTGCCTTACCTAAGGAACATAGCCAACACGATGACATCATCAGGCTGTGAGGTTCCGTCGTGGATCTTGACTTTGAAGAAGAAGAAATGGAAGAAGCATAGGCCAAAGCGTGAATCTATATCCATTCGACCTAAAGACAGTAAAATCGAACAAGCAGAGTAACTTCAAAAAATTTGGTTGCTGCATTGACTATTACTTCTTTTTTTTTAAGTTAATTTTGTATTTTTATAATTTTATGTTTCAAAGTTTTGATAAGAGGTGTGAATTCTAAGATTTCCTGTTATAACTTCAAAAGAAATTTCTTAAATTATGAAACAAGTTTGGATTTTGGAAATAGCTTTGCTGTTCTATACAACTTTGTCTTATACATATCTTATATATGTAAGAAGATATGTGCATTGGGTAAATGTCTTTTCTCGAAAATAAATATATATTTGGCATTAGCAAGATAGAAATGCATACATTAATAAAAAATGTAAGATATTATAGCTCAGTGGAGTTCATAAAAATATATATATCGAAGCATATACCACAATGACCACACGGCTGGTATGTATCATCACATATGTAATAGAATATTGATACTATTATTCCATTAACAAACGATCATGGCGTAGATAGACGCTGCTAAATGATTAAAAAGGTTTTTTGAGATTATTTGCAATTCTGCGTTGTGATTAGATTCAGAGAATACACAAAAAGATACAATCACGTTCTCATACATGTGTGTTTTTGGAGTTAACAAAAAATATCTAATAATACTATGCAATTCTTCTTGTTAAAGACTTAACAAAATTGTATTAGGCATATAACTTTTAGCAGGTGAAGGATTTAAATCATTGATTGTTTGATACAATAATATTGTGACAGAGTAACAATCAGATCAATAATATCATTACCAATGTTTAAAATCAATGTCTTAATAATATTGTTTTTGTTTACATTTCATATAATAAAAAGTCGTTAGAAAAGTAGATATAAAAAAAAGAGCGGCAAGCTGTTAGTGGGGTCTCACACAAATAATACTAACTGCTTAAAGAGAGGTGATGACAACGTGAGGAGGATCTCTTTTCAACTTAGCAAAGATCAAAAGAGTCGACCATTTCAAATTCTTATTAGCATTTTAATTTTCCAAGAAAGTCGCACATAACCATTGAGAGAGGCTTTATCCCAGCAAAAAAATGGTCAAAAAAGCGAAATGGTTGAAGAACGTTAAGAAGGCTTTTAGCCAAGATTTGAAGGTATCAAGTTTTTTTTTTTTTAATTATGTTTTACCTATTGAGCTTAGCTTCACATATTTGATGTAACATGTTCTTGTATCTTTTATTGTATGTTTTGATTACAGAAACTGAAACATAAATCGGTTGAGTATCAGAATAGTGAGATCTCTTATCCTGTATTAGTAGCTTCATCCAGAAGTTCTCCTCCTCAGTTTGAAGTCAGAGTTGATAAGGTCAAAAATAAGAAGAAACTCTACGCTCCTCCTCCTCCACCTCCAGAAGAAGAAGATGATATTGTAGATTCACTTCCATCTTCTCCTGAGTTTGTTCCTCCAAAAGCTAATAGGTTTGTGGGAAAGTCAAAGGAAGAGGCAGCAGTCATCTTAATCCAGTCAACATTTAGAGGACATTTGGTATGTTTAGAATCAAATAGTTTTGGAAGACTCTTTTATCTAAGTATAACCTTAGATTTTATGATTTATAACAATGCTAGGCAAGAAGAGAGTCACAGGGGATGAGGAGGTTGGTCAGACTTAAGTTATTGATGGAAGGATCGGTTGTACAACGGCAAGCTGCACATACACTTAAATGTATGCAGACTCTGACACGTGTACAGTCACAGATCAGGTCTAGGAGAATCAGGATGTCAGAAGAGAATCAGGCTCACCATAAGCAACTCCTTCAGAAACATGCCAAAGAGCTAGGAGGCTTGAAGGTCTCACTTAATGCATTAGATTGTGAAACAACTTGTATTTATTATATTCATAGTCATAAGACTTATTCTTCTTCAGAATGGGGGTAATTGGAATGTCAGCAATCAGTCCAAGGAACAAATCGAAGCAGGGTTGTTGAATAAGTACGAGGCCACAATGAGAAGAGAAAGGGCATTGGCTTATGCATTCACACATCAGGTACTTTCATGTAGAGGTCTCTCTGAATAATCAGTCCTTAGATGCTGCTTAAAAGTCTTGAGGCCTATGGTCACTAACTATAACTTAATAACATATGATTTGGTTTACTGCTTAGTAATAATATATGGTTCATATTTGTAGCAAAACTTGAAGGGAAACATGAGATCTGCAAACACAATGTTCATGGATCCTAACAACCCGACTTGGGGATGGAGCTGGTTGGAAAGGTGGACGGCTGACAAGCCATGGGAGAGCTCAGAGAAAGAACAAAGCAAGAACGAGAAGTCAACAGTTAAGACCTCAAACAAACCTAACACCCATGGAGTAGAAACAACAAAACCTTCAAACCGTAAAAAACTCAATAGCGTGACTCAACCCAACACCCCATCATCATCAACCACAAGAAAACCAAGAAAGACCCCAACCCAACCTTCCATAAAGTCCAAAACCACTGATGAAATCACCAAGAGCTCAGAGAAGAACCGTAAGCACATCATTGCAAAGTCATCAGTTAGTGATGACGAGGGCTTAGCTAGCTCAACCGCTCGTGTTGCCACAAAACCAACACGAGGCAAGCTCAAGGGTCAAAGCTCGTCAGGGGTCACGGCAAGTGAAACCAAAGAGGAAAGTAATGGTGTTTTACCGGAGAAAACACCAGCAAAGAAACGGGATTCTCCTGTACCCAAAGCTAGACGATCCTCAGCCTCACCCAAGGTTGAAAACAGCGTTCTAAAGAAGGTGAGAACACCGTGTGACTAACCAAAGTATTTTTATTGTTCACCGTTGCACGTTTATAAATTTTTGCGCCAAGGATGATCATGATGGTGTTCTGAGATTTGTATCAACTATATTCAAGTGACGCAATGTTGGTTATAAGAATGTGTCATGATGATTTATTTGTAATCTGTAAGTCTCTGTCAATCATAACATTTCCTAATGTACTTCAAGGTTACATTGTCGAACAGATAATATAGTAGAACTTCTATAACTTAATATTTGATAAATATCTTTATAAAATAATATAATTTTATAATTTTAAATTGAGTTTTTGATTCGATTATTATATCGATAAAGATTAAATCTCTTTAAATTAATAAAAAATTAAAATTTTGGTATAGTCTCAATATTATTAACATATTGAGCAGCGCAGCTGATATGCAGCTACATACTTAATTTTCAAGAGTTAAGCCATTTCACTAATGCTGGAAATGAAGCCAGACCAGATGGATACCAATTTATTTTTGCTCATTCGAATCAAACCATACAAAGAAATCTGAAAACCGAATCAAAACCGGTTTCTCACTTTTCATATCGAAAGTAAATGAAAAAAACGTCAAAATATCTTTAAGAACATAGAAAAACGATTCAAGCTAATATATTTTGTGAAAACAAATCGAATTCAAACCGGATTTATATCACATTTCGAGATTTGATATAAAAAAAAAACAGTTAACCGAACCAAAACAAAACCGGAAGTTGGTTTGGTTCGGTTATCTGAAAAACCTACTTAAAAGAGTTGGAAGGTTTCAACTTGTGTTTTGGCAACGTTCCAGGTGTAATCACAAAGGAAGTAGCCGAAACCCTAAATCATCCAACGTTTGAAGAGTTGTGTTAACTATCTCATCAGATCACTTCTCAAATCTCTCTCCCGACAATGGTAAATTTGACATGGCGTCTTTTTCTTATTTTGTGTTTCTTCAACTCTTTTATCGATTGATTCTGGAAAAAAATCATTTGATGATTGAAAGCTTCCATCTTGATTCGACTAGAGTGTCTTTTAAGTATCTCCCTTTTTTTTTCTTACAATGATATGTTTAGATCATGTTTATTGAAGGAATCGTAGACTGGGGTTCTTAGCGGAATTTAAGATTCGTCTCTTAATTTTTAACTAAAACCGTTACTCTTAAATAAGAGTTTTAGGAGTAGTTTCTTGGCTTTTTTTAGTTCAAAGTTAAGGGACGGTTCTTAAATTCCGTTTAAAAGCTTTAGGAGTGGATTCTTAGCTTTTTTTTAGTTCAAAGTTAAGAGACGGTTATTAAATTCCGTTTAAAAGCTTTAGGAGTCGGTTCTTAGCTTTTTTTAGTTCAAAGTTAAGAGACGGTTCTTAAATTCTGCTAAGAACTCTACGCTAAGAACCCACCATTAAGCATGCTCTTAGTGCTTGTGCTTTCCTTTTTTGTTTGCTCTGTTGTGTCACTACTAAAAAGTTCTTTATAGTTCATATTCTCTTAGTTGATGGGATGTTGTTGACTTAGAGATGATTCTTTGTGCTTTCCAGGTTGTACCGATAATTGCAGGTGTTGCTGTTGCTGCAGCTGCTTATGCTGGTAAATACGGAATTGAGGCGTGGCAAGCTTTCAAGGCAAGACCTCCAAGGCCTAAGTTTCGCAAGTTCTACGAAGGTGGTTTCCAAGCTGCTATGACTCGGAGAGAAGCTGCTCTCATTCTCGGTGTTAGGTTTGTTTCTTTGTGTCTTTGCCCTCACTTATATACTCTGGTAATTAAGAACTGACTTACTTGGAAGTTCGTAGTGTTGATGATATGGTAACTACTAGTAGTAATCTTGGCTTAGAACTCGTGTTTCTTTCTCTTCCGCTAGATTTTGACGCACTTCTCCTTCTGCTTATATAGTCTGTATGGTATTATTACACTCTAGTGCTCTAAGGATAGCTTAATGAAGATTCGTTCTGCTTCTTCATTTCTTATAGAAAGGAACGAACTATGTTAACGTTTGTTTAGGTTCTTAATTGGCAAATGATCGTCAATAGGCAGCGTTAGCTATGCCAAAACTAGTTTTTAAAGAAGTTTGTTTGGTCTTAGAGGTTTTGAACGTTACCTGAATTCAGCTCGTTTAATGCATAGCTGTTAGCTATTTTCTTACTCATAACGTTTCCAGTAGATGTGATATTATTGTGGCTTGACAATCTTTTGTTACATACGGTGGGTATGAACAGGGAGAGTGTAGCGGCAGAAAAGGTGAAGGAAGCTCACAGGAGGGTGATGGTGGCTAATCATCCAGACGCAGGAGGAAGCCATTACCTTGCGTCCAAGATCAACGAAGCTAAAGACATGATGCTTGGCAAAGGCAAGAGCTCTGGCTCTCCGTTTTAAAACCTTTTGGTGTGATTGATTGATCCCATCGACAAAAGCCAATGTGGTTTTCTGAGTTATTGGTCGATCATGAAGGGTGAGCAGACATTGATGTCTGTTTCCTAGCTAGATTAGAAGTAGGAACCAAGTTGGAAGTCACTCTAGTTCAGTTATCTAATTATGTTTTTTTTGGACAAAATTTATCCTTTAGATTGAATAATTGATTGACTGGTTGGGATATAGCTAATGACCTTAGCTTTAATTTCAATCCACAACCAAGTTATCAATCATGATTCATCTAATTTTCAAAGTTAAAGTCAAAAATTTTAAAAAAATACAAGACATAATTCTGCAGTAAAATTTTTATAGCTATATCCCAATCAATCACTCCCTAAGTGTTGGCAAATTCGAGTGTTAATAGAATCTGATCTGAACATATTTTTTAGTAGTAATGAATGACATAAGTTATCAAAAATATTAATAATAGAGAAATACACTGATAATACAAAAATACGTTTGTTCCAAAAAAAAAAAAATAGTGTAAATATTAAATTATTTGTACTCAACTTGACTGATTCAATCCACCATACAACTGTCGTCTCGTAAACGACCCAATTTAATAAGAGTTGTGTATGGAAAAAACTCTTTAAAGTCGCACTGATGATTGTCGCGGGCCGACACGACCCAATAAACGAAGAACAAGTTTTCATGGGGGGGGNGGGGGGGGGGGGGGGGGGGGGGAAGAAAAACTCTCATGAAATCACCACTCACGACTTGTTGTTACTAGCAACCGATAAAAAGAGACAATCATGAGCCAACACTGTAAGCTCTCCAATCATGACCACTTCTTGCAATTGGTTATTCGACGTCTTCCCTAGCTTCAGCGGAGAAGATGTCCGTAGAACATTCCTCAGCCACCTTCTCTTAGCATTCGATCACAAACTAATCACTTGTTTCAAAGACAACGAGATCGAGAGAAGCCAGTCTATAGGCTTGAAGCTAGTACACGCGATCAGAGATTCAAGGATCGCGATCGTCGTTTTCTCCAAGACATACGCCTCTTCCACCTGGTGCTTGAACGAGTTGCTGGAGATCGTCAGATGCAAAGAAGACAAAGGGCAAATGGTGATTCCTGTGTTCTATGGTTTAGACCCATCTCATGTTAGGAAACAGACAGGCGAGTTCGGAAAGACGTTTCAAATGATTTGCAAGAACAGATCAGATGAGTTGCCGGTTCGGTGGAAAGGAGCTTTGACACTTGTAGCAAATATCCATGGATATCACTCCAACAACTGGTACAAACTTTTTCACTTCTTGATACTTGTCATTAGGTGTAGACATTTTACCTGACCCGAAACCGGAAATTTACGAGTATCTAGATAGGTACAAATTTCCTTTATCCGAAAAAACTGATCCGAATAGATCTGAATTTTGTAAAGAACCGATCAGAATAGACCTGCTCGATAAGATTGATTCATACCAACCTACAAACATGAATACTATGACTTAGTATTTTTATATTTTAATCAGACATGTTTTTATTTTTATATTTTAATTTTCCGTTGTTATAATGAATTTTTGTTTGCAGAGTTCATTATTATTTTTGCAATATTCTCAAGTAATATGAAAAAATGTTAAATTTAGAGGTTAAAAGTACTAATTTCAACTAGTTTTTGATCCGTGCGCGCGGAGGTTTGTTTTACATAATCATATATTTTCAAATTTTGAAATTAAATGCTATGAATTTAATTGTTTACTAGATCTTGACCCGCGCACCGGCGCGGATTTAACTTAATTTGAGAAAATGTAATAAATTCAGAACTCATCGATTATTACTGTGTTTAAGATATTGTGATCCACGTTGTATGTGGACTATCATATTGAATATAATAGGACTGGGTTGTGATTTTCGGTTCAGCTTTTATTAGGTTCTTTACGTTCTTAGTTTTTTTAGTTCTAGAAACATAGAAACTGTTTGTTTATCTATATAAATTTATTTGTGTCCGGTTCAATTTTTCGAACCAAAAAATTCGACCCGAAATTCAAACCGAAATAAAAATACCCGGAAATNAAAACGAATATTCTTAAATATTGTTAGTGACTAAAATTAATTATATTTACGATTTTAAATAAATAGCAAATCTTTGTAACAATAAATATCAGATCTTATTAAATATTGATATCTATGTTTCCAAACTTACTTATTTTAAATACTGCTATCCATGTTTCCAAACAAAAGGTTAAAGTACTTCTACTTTAATAAGATAGATGCCTTTTATGTTATAAATTCATATATTATGCTTGATTAACATTGGTGTGTCTGATTCAATATGATTAGTATTCACTTGTAAACTATGAAATTGTGTTTTATTTAGTTTATCACGTAAAATAAACGGTAAAATATTGAGGCAATTTCTCTCATGCCCCTATATCTTATTCTCTAATCTCTCCAAACGATTTTATATGTCAAACGAAAAATCATAAAATTAACGGGAAACATGAATATTTTTTTATTTGATTTATATAATTTGATAAAAATATTGCAAAAGCAAAAAAAAAAATTCATATTTACACGAAAATCATCAAAATATGATTACAAACGATTTTAAAATATATTTTTTGAATTTGATCACTATAGAATTTAAATATTTTCCCAAGGGTTCACTAATCCATAAGGGGTGTTAGGGTTTAGTTTTGAACACCGAGAAGGATTTAATTAGGGGGTTGGATTTTGATCAAAAAAAAAAGAATTATAAAATAGGGGTATAAAAGATCAACTGAGCCATAAGAGATTAGCTTTTAAGAAAATAGGGGTATGAGAAAAGTTGCCTCTAAAATGTTAGAGCTTTAAAATTGTTATTGAGTTTTATAAAATAAAAATATATTATTTAGACAAAAAAAATAATAATATGAAACCAAGTTTAAAACAACACTAAAAATGAGAAGATATTTAGTTGAACTAGATGTATAGTCCCCGCGTAAGCGCGTGGGTTAGATACGTTGTTGATGTGTTGTGTAGTTTTGTGTATGAGACTTTGTTGTTTTTTTTTTAACATTTGTTTATCTGGCTTATCTATAATGGTGATAAATGAAACATTAGAAGTCACACAACTTGATTAGTCTGATAAAAGAATAAACATTGAATTCATATGGGTTGATATTTTCATATTTTATGTCGTAGTGATTTTATCGAGTATACCCTTTATGAGTGATTTTATCGAGCATTACTGTTATTAGTGCTTTCATGTAAAAAAATAATTTAATGGAGATAAGACAAAAAAGGACATGTGTTTATTAGTGTAATTTTCTTTTTGAAATTATGTTGTATATATATATATTTTAATTGTGATGTATATGAGATTTATGGCCGATCTGAATGGTTCGGGGTAAATATTTATCATTGAAAATATGTTTTTATTTTATTTGATGATTATAACTGAATTGAAATGATATTGGAGGTTAGAACATGATAACCTTTCTTATAAAAGTATCCAAGACGATCTCATAAAGTTTCAAATCCTTAAGCCATTTTGTATCCCAACAACCAGCATAAAAAATCATTCTGAATCTCCATAAGCTTTTATGTATCCCGAAAAGCCCAAATTTAAAAAATAAAATTACATGCAAGCACTGCGTTTTGAATCCGCGCACTCGATGTACCAGCTTCTCATCACCAACTTACACCACTGGACCATTTCATCAATCATCAATAGCATTCAATCTTACAAAATGGTATACGTTTTTGTTTTCCCTAATAACACACGTGGGGCCCACAAACTTGCTGACGTGGACACGCTAAGGAACTTCAAAAGTGTACTATTATTATATAATTTATTATTAGTTTAGATTATTTGGTTATAAACTTATAATTAAAATGAATCAACACTTAACTACTATGTCCAAACTTTGTTTTCATCAAAATATATATGAATCATGTTTTAATTATATTTAATGGACCAAGTCCATAAAATATTAAATGTAGGTTTTGTTTAAAAACAAAAACAAAACAACAGTGTTTTAATTCTAGTGGTATATGATTGTAACTTTTGAAGAAAATTAAGAAATGTTTTCTATTTGTACTTCCCTTTTAATAGTTTAAAATTTATTTCTTTTGAAAACTATAGTTTCTTCTTAAATTCTGTATTTATTAACAAAAAAAAAATAAATAATGTATTTTCATTAAAACTGTTTACTACTCGTTCCGTTTTTTATTTTAAATGGTATTAGGATTTTTTTTTCAAAATATAGATAATTTTCTTACATTTATGTAACTTATACATTTACTGGATATAATGTCATAATCAAATAATGTATGTTTTTTATAATTAGTAAAATTTATTAATTAAATACTATGTTTTAAAAACATAACAGCTTTCTAACTATTAATGTTTTTATTTTAAACTATTGTTAAATGGAAGAAGTAATACTGTATGTAAACGTTTAGAAAAAACTCAGTGACAAAAACAAATCTTAGTTTATCGTATTTTGTTAATTTTTAGTAAAACCTTTAAAACCCTGAAAATAATAGAAAATTACAAAACATGCCGCTTGAGTTTGAATTCAAGTTAGCACTTTTTCTTATCTATTCCAATAAAACATAAAAACTATTATCATACAATTGTATCGTCATAAACATGTTGTCATTTAAGTATAAATAATCTCTGGAATAATTTATATATATTAAACTATTCATACAATACAATTGTTATTCTTTAAATGCATTATTACTTTTTAATATTCATACCTCTCATAATTTTAATAAAAGTGTTACCGCTAAATAGACAAAAAATAATTGAAAATATCAAATATTTATTAGAAATTAATTTTTTTTTTCAATTACTTATAACGTGTTTACCTCACCCGCCCTTAAGGCGAGTTTTACCTTAGTTATTATGTATTCTTTTTAAAAATGAGTTTGGTTCAATATATATATATATATATAACATATTTTAAAGAGGACCAATATATTTAACGATTATAGATAAATAAGAAACATATTAACTACAAAGCGGGATTTCACGTGTTGGTTGAAAAAGGTTCTGTATAATAGGAAAAAAAATTAAAGATCCAATTAGCAAGTAGATATTATTGTTATTAATGTGATAACTTTAATTTAGGAGCTTGTTATGTTTAATTAATAAGATGCTCGATGATTTTAGGAATATTTGGTGGATCTACGAACAGTTTCAAAGGCTTTGAATATACAAAATCGATAGGAAATTTGTAGTTTTATTTTATTATATGTCCAACTAAATCAATAGAAAATATGTATTCACTGATTTTTCTGTTTACAAAAATTAAATTTCAAAATCAAATTCCCAATTACCATATATTAAAATGAATGTTTCAAAATTGTATATATTTCATGTTACACATATAATCAAATGTACTGATATTCTAGCCAATTACACTGCTATAGTTATTTGGTTTATAATAAAAAATATGAAAAGTTTGAGAATGTGATGAACGAAAGATGAAACACATTTGATTGGTTTAAAAATACAAATTGTATTTTGTGTAAGCAAATCTTAATGGACTTGTTATTCATTCTTTTAACATAACATGGAAGGCTAATAATAGTTAATGAATGTGTAGATTAAATGTCAGTGGCATAATTATTTAGGAAAAATCAGGGTTAAGTATCAAATGTACTTCAGATTTAATAGTTTAGATTATAGTCTTGGCTTAATTTTTGACGGGTCTGGATAAAAAAGACGAACCTAAAACCGAATTATATGGAAAAAAATTGCGGATATTTATAGGTATAAATATGGAACCGATCCTAAAACTCACAAAGATGAAATACATATATATGTATATATATATATATATATATATATATATATATATATATATATATATATGTCTAAATCTCTAAGATTAGAAAGAACCGAATTCAAGAGAACCGACCCGAATCTGAACCGAATATATGAGTTCCCATGCATACTTGTCTTGATTATGGTTTGAGCCATCATTCTTGTCTTTATCAGGAGTAACGAAGCACATCTAATTGAAGACATCACCAACGATGTTTTGGGTAGACTTGTTGGTTTAACACCATCAATGGAGTTTGCTGACTTTGCTGGAATCGAAGATCATATGGCTAAGATGAGTTCATTGTTGCAGTTGGAATCAGAGGAAGTGAGGATGGTTGGGATATGGGGTCCCGTTGGGATTGGGAAGACTACCATTGCAAGAGCTCTGTTCTGTCGAATCTCTCGTCACTTCCAAAGTTGCATTTTCATAGACAGGGCTTTTGTAACAAAGACTATGGAAATCTTCAAGACAGCTAATCCAGACGACTACAACATGAAGTTGCGTTTGCAAGAATGTTTCCTGTCTGAGATTTTAAACAAAAACGACATAAAGATACATCATTTGGGCGTGGTTGGAGAGAGGCTAAAGCACAAGAGAGTTCTTGTAGTACTTGATGATTTGAGTGATCAAGTAGTGCTAGATTCCTTGGTTGGTGGAACTCAATGGTTTGGATGTGGGAGTAGAATTCTTGTCATTACAAAAGACAAGCATGTTCTGAGAGCTCATGGGATTGATCTTATATATGAGGTTGGACTCCCATCTGATGATCTAGCTCTAGATATGTTTTGCACGTATGCTTTCAGGGAGAACTCCCAACGCGATGGATTTAACGAGCTTGCTTTTGAAGTGGCCAAATTTGCTGGTAATCTTCCTTTGGCTCTTAACGTTTTGGGGTTGTACTTGAGAGGGAGGGACAAAGAGGATTGGTTGGATATGTTGCCTAGGCTTCGGAAAGGACCAGAAGGGAAAATCGAGAAAGCACTCAGAGTTAGCTATGATGGGTTAGGTAGCAGAGAAGATAAAGCACTGTTTGTTCACATTGCATGTCTTTTCAATGGTATGGAGACCAATGACATCAAGATGTTACTTGCGGATAGTGGCTTGGGTGTTAATATCGGGGTTAAAAACTTAATCGATAACTCGCTCATACATGAGAGCGGGAGATGTGTGCATGTACATTGTTTGGTACAAGAAATGGTCAAGGGAATCGTCCGTACACAGTCCAACAAGCCTAGAGAAAGGGAGTTCTTGGTGGATTCTAAGGATGTTTGTGATCTATTTAATGATAACTCTGTAAGTTCTCCTTTCATAACACACTCTAATACTATTGAATGAAATCTTAGTTTAGTGAGAAAAACTGTAGCCACTAGTTCAGAACTTTTTGTTATATCTCTTTTGTGTTTTCATCTTTTTCAGGGTAGTAAAAAGGTGTTGGGTATATCATTGAATCTAGAAGACTTGTATGAACTGTTACGCATAGATAAGAAGGCCTTTAGGAGATTACGTAATCTCCGTTTCTTGAGAATATACAAGGACTCACTGGACTTGCCTAAACAAGTGAGATTACATTTACCAGGAGGTCTCAATTATTTGTCCCCTAAGCTCAAGTTGCTTTGTTGGGATGAATATCCACTGCCACGTTTGCCTTCGAGCTTTCGTGCTGAACATCTTATTGTGCTCAGAATGCGGAACAGCAAGCTCGAGACACTGTGGGAAGAATTTGAGGTAAATTGAAAATAATAGTTGAGTATGCCTTGCACATGATGTGTAACCTCTACTTTTTGTTTTTGTTCAGTCATCTACAGGCCTTGAGGATATGGAGGGAGTTCCTCATTATGTTCTGATGCGCAATGAATTATTTATGAATGGCTGTGAAGAGCTGCAAACAGTTCTTCCTACCGGGATCAATCTGGAATCTCTGTATCGGCTTGATCTTAGTGGATCCTCAAGGTTTAGGACTTTTCCTTACATCTCAACCAACATCTCATTTCTTATTCTAAACCAAACCGCTATCAAAGAAGTTCCTTGGTGGATCGAGAACTTCTCTAGGCTTGTATGCTTAGAGATGTCGGAATGCAAAACGTTAAACTATATATCCCCAAACATTTCAAAACTGAAACTGCTTGAGAAGGTTGACTTTTCAAACTGTGGGGCATTGACTGATGCTACCTGGCTTGACCGTCCAAATGCTACTCACACTAAGTTACCAGCGGTCAGTTTCATCAACTGCTTCAAATTAGATCAAGAAGCTCTCATTCAACAATCAGTTTTCAAGTACCTGATCTTACCAGGTGGAAAAGTGCCTTCATATTTCACCAACCAAGCTACCGGAAGCGCTCTGGTCATTCGTCAACTTCAGAGCTCTCTCTCTCAAGAGCTCTTGCGGTTTAGGGCATGCCTTGTGGTTGACGCCAACGAGTTTCAACCCATAACCTCTAGCTGGATTATAAGTTGTCACTCCACAGGAAAAGACAGGAGCTCCTTTGGTTCCTCTGATTGTCACCTTGACATAGATTTTCCGCGTCAGATGGATAATCATCTGGTTATCTTCGACTGTTGTTTCCCTCTAAACAAAGACAATGATTCTCTAGCTGAGCTGAACTACGGTCGAGTGGATATAGAGATTAACTTCACTAGTGACTCTCGTTGCAAAATCAAAGGATGTGGTGTACGACGACTCTCTGAGGTTTGTTCATATTCGGACAAAAAACTTAGTAATGTTTGTGAAGCTGATAAAAGCAACATGGTTACTGATGAAGAGTTTGGAGAGAGCAGTGCAGAGGCAAGGAGAAGTAGGAAGCGTCTACGGGTAAGCTTTAGGCATAAATGAAACAGAAACATTACTTTATCTCAACTGAGATAGTTTTACAATAACAGATTACTGGTTTGTTTCTGCAGGTAACGGGGAAGACCATTAAAGAAAGTACGGACTTGAGCTGCAGCCAAACCGTAGAGGAACACTGGATGTATGTTTGAATCTTTGATTGCTAATCTTGGAGCACCTATTAGGTCTAGAGGTTAGACTTCTTCGACGGCAAGGTACCCTTTAGATGGATGAGGTGTTTATCTATTCTTATGGAACATCTAGAGAGCGCGAGGATGAGCACTGGTTCTTCATTGTGTTCCAAGCTGGTCACGCAAAATACTCAAGGTTTTGGAACTAATCGAAACAAGCCAACAGATATTGAGTACATTCCATAATAGCCATATGGGGCGCTAAGGCATTACTTGCTAGCTGTGCCACCAAGCTGTCTTTTGTTTAGTGCTTTTGACTGAGGCGAAGCAGCCAGTTTACACGGCGATTTCTGTGAATAAGTAGGCTTTACATAATTTCAGAAAAACGTCTTGTTTCAGACAAAATGAAGCATGTTTTTTAATTATGTATTAGCTTTCCTGATCCAAACTGAGATTGTGTATTGTCAGTGGATCATAAATTTTCTAGATTTTTGATTGGTGGGATTGTATCTGTTTCACTCAGGCTAAGTTGAACAGAGAACTAAACAAAGAAAAAAAAAATGAAACAGCTGCTTCAAAAATAAGTTATTCACTTGCACCCTCTGTAGTGCTACATGTGATCTTTAAATGAAGTATGGTCCTTTATAACCTATGTTTATATCAAATTTGGAAGTTTAAAGTTTCAACCAAGAAAGAAAAACAAGTAAGATCCTCTTGGTGTTATTTACACAGTTATTCATGATGGAACAAAGATCAAGAACAACGTGTTTCTATAGTTCTATAACTCTGTTTACTTACCCTTTGGTAGTACTAATGTTGGCTGAACCTGTCTCCCGTTGATCAGGATCATGAGTTTCTGTTTTTTCTTCTGTTACCCCGATTGGACCTTGCGGTTCTCCAAATAGAGCAGAGAATATCTGCTTGTGACACTCATCACAGAAAAAGAAGTAAGAGAAGTGTCCTTCGTTTGGTAGTCTATGTACCGTTGCTTCTGGTATGACCCGGCTAATGTAATCAGTCACTGAAGGTGGTGCAACTGGATCCTCCATACCCTAATGTGACCACAGGCAGAAATGAATAACTCACAACAACTCGGAAAAAGATCATTAAGATGGTGACTTTTGCCTACATACCTGCCATATGTGTATGGGTTTTCCAAACCCAACAAGCTCACATTCTGCTTCACTGTACATTGACATTAGCCAAGAAAGTACCCCGTTGGCTTTACACTTCTTCTGCAACCTAAAGTCAGGTAGATTAAACCCCCAGTTTGATACATGTAAAACAGCTTCTTCCACAAATGGTTTTGCAGTTCCTTGGCGTGTGGACTCTTCCACGTTCCTTTGGTAATGTTCTTCAAAGACTGGGTCTCTCATCACATGTTCGTCCTGAAGTAGAAAGTGTTTAGCTTCTGGCCCATAACTGTGAATAAGCTACTCTATAAAGACTTACCTTTTCTCCTAATGAGATTGACATCAACTGATCCAGTGGCTGGAGATAACCGGAGAGAAAGGACCTACGGTAGAAGAAAGGAAGAAGACTTGGCCACCTACGAGCCAAAAAGTACATGAACTTCCTCCTTTTTAGCCACTGCTCCCACGTTTTCGCCATCTCTTCCTTGCTCATGCTTGGCTCATATGGATTAATCATAGGAGATACCATTGCAACTCCTGTAGATTGATAAAAGACACAATGCAGTGATCATCAATAGTCTTGCCATTTTTGAACTAAAGATGAATGTTGTTACCAGCTATTCTGTCAGGAAAGTATCTCATCGCAGCCCAAGCATGCATACTGCCACTAGAATACCCAAGTAACCAAAACTTCTCAACGATCCCAAGAGCAGAAGCTAGGTCAATCATATCCGAAGCAGATGAGCTAAGGTTCCTACCACGATGAGGATCACTCTCTCCAAAACCTGGAAGATCATATGACACTAGACGCACACCATAGTCCTTTAGCAACGATTCCTTTACTCCAGGTATACCTTACATTAGAGGCAAAAAATCAGATTAGTAAAGAAGCAGAAACTGATAAAAAAGAAATTAGTTTTCTCTTTTTTTTTTTTTTACATTTACCTGCAAGACGAGAGGACATAAAAGAATGAGGAACGATTAAAGAGTATCTAGCTCTCTCAGCTGAAACACCAATCTCCTGATAAGCTAAATATCTACCGTCACGAAGCTCCACACGGCTCGCACCAGGAGGATGCGTACGTAGTTTCTTAAAAACAGGCACTGATGTTTCATTGTCTGAACCAAAACTTAATGCTACATTTGCAAAGTTGGATAATGTCAGATAAAGAAACAAACCTCTTGCACAAAACAGAATCTATACTTAGAAACAAGTAAACTACACACAAGTTCTGTAATGACTAATGGCATTGCAAGAAGAGAGACAATACCTGAGAGAGCAATAAGGAAGACGAAGAAGATAACAGGCCAAGCATGAGCAGGATCACGATCCTCAGGCAAGTACTCATTAAGAAAACTAAGCTTCTTCGATACTTTAGCAGCTGGTTCACGAAGCTTACGCACCACGACAGAGTCTTCACTCACCAGAGTCTGCTGCGCAACGTCCTTGCATCCCACGGCGAGATCCAAAAGCATCTCTCCCCATGACTTCATAAACCCCGTGACTTGTTCCTTCAAACTCTCCACCGGTTCGGATCCAGATCCATTCAGTGACGACTCGAAAGGTGTAGTGGAATCTTGATTGATGGGAGATCCGTCGTCGTATTGGAGTCCACCGTCCATGAGACTTGCTAACTCTTCTTGCCACGTAGGCACTCCTCTACTTCGCATCTCCTCCATTCACACAAAGAGAGGGAGAGGAGAGAACATGGCGAGAGTGTGAGTTGCGAACTGACACCTTTTTTACAAGCGTGAATTTCAAGCTTACCTTTTTTTTTTCTTTCTCTAACTATATTTAATTAAATAATATTACGTTTTTTAATTTAAAACGGAAATTACATAAGTCCGCCATTGACGAGCTTCTTCTTCATCTCTTTTGTTTTGTTCTTTTAATGTGTTTGTAATAAACTAATACGGACCGTTGGATCAAAAAATGCCTTTATTAAAAAAATGGACAGACGTGCATGTCGTGTTTTCGACGGAGAGGACCGGCTGAACCGGTGCGTGTCGTGCGCTTTCTTCTTGCTTCGCTTTGTGTGCCTTTTACCTGCTACGGCCGGTGTGTTTGTTCAGAGTCTGACGTGGCGGATAGTGGTAGAGTCGTGGGTGTTAGTTAGTAGTCGGTGCACGTGACTCGGACAGGAATGTTTCTTCTCTCTCGTTTATTGGGCTTTAAATGGGCCTATATTTTAAAATTAAAGGGCTATATAATAAAATGAATAATAATAAACCGGTTTAGACCAAACCCGGTTTAAATACATTGATTGAGAACCCTATATATAATTATCTTATTAGCTTTAGGGTTTTCTCTCTAACGAGCCTTTCGCAGTTGCAGCATCTCTGTTCCGTTTATCTCGCCGTCGTCAACATGGGGTAATGTTTCATCTCTTAGATCCCTTCTTCTCAATCACATTTAGTGATTATGTAATATGTGTTGCTGAGTTTAGGATTTGTTGTCTGCTAATTCGTCTTCTAGTGATGTGACTCTTACTGTTAGATTTTTAGTTTTGAGTATCTCTCACTTCTTAAATCTCAATAGAAATGGTGATTTGCTTACCAATGTCTAGTTTTACTTTCATCCTCTTGTGGTTTCAAAGCTAAAATTTTTATGACATTGTATCACTGTAAGCTCTTAATATGTTTGGTCTTGTTTGGAAACCTTTGATTTTTAATGTATTGTGGTCTTGTCTTTTAATATCTTTAGTAAGACACGTGGAATGGGAGCTGGGCGGAAGCTGAAGAGGCTTAGGATTAATCAGAGGTGGGCAGACAAGCAGTACAAAAAGTCTCACCAAGGCAATGAGTGGAAGAAGCCTTTTGCTGGATCTTCTCACGCTAAAGGAATCGTCCTTGAGAAGATGTAAGACCTTACTTCACTTGAGCTTAAAATTCCCAATGCTATCTTATTCTCGGTTTGTTTAATATTGATTTTGATTAGTTTTTGTTTGTTAATGATGCAGTGGTATTGAGGCTAAGCAGCCTAACTCTGCCATTCGTAAATGTGCTAGAGTTCAGTTGATCAAGAACGGCAAAAAGATTGCTGCTTTTGTGCCTAATGATGGTTGTTTGAACTACATTGAAGAAAATGTAAGTTTGATGAGAACTGCATCTCAGTGATCAGTTATTTCTTTGTTTATCAATATGGCTGACTCTTTGATGGATGTGTGTAGGACGAAGTGTTGATTGCTGGGTTTGGGCGTAAAGGTCATGCCGTCGGAGATATTCCCGGAGTTAGATTCAAGGTGGTGAAGGTCTCTGGTGTCTCACTTTTGGCTCTTTTCAAGGAGAAGAAGGAGAAGCCTAGGTCTTAGAGACTCTACTGCTTCCCAGGCTTATTTTGTTACTGGATTTTGATATCTGAAGACATTCCTTTGTTCTGCTTAAAGATTTTTCTATAATCTGTTTGGATTCAGTTTACAATTTTAAAAGTATTCTCTCTCTCTGCATTAAAGCTGTCTCATTTCCTCCGCTTTACCAGTCAAAACAGGTTTACATATGACTGTAATAATCTCACTTAGTCACTTGCAACTTCAGGGCAGTCCTAACTTTTTAGGGCTTATTTTAAATAAATTGTAGAGAATTGTAAAAATTAGGTGTTAATTTGTAAAAGAACTAGGCCCATGCTTCCATATTTAATAAATTTGTTGAATAGTTTTTTAAAAAGAGGGGTCCAAGGCCCATGCTTCCATATTGAATAGAGTTGAAGAGTATACTCTTTCTCACCTCGCAGATGGTACTTTGAAGTGTGTTACAAGTTTCAACATAGTTTTTTTTTATTACATCAGTTTCAACATAGTTTAGGACTTTCCATCAACTGAATTGTATTTTATTTCATAGCCCAGTGCATACAGATTACAGAATCCTTTTATTTATGTTTTTACTATAGGTGATTACAATGATAATGGAACAAGATCTACAAGATAGGACATGGTACATGAGACACCACCAGCTTCCAGATTACTCCTTGTCAGCAAACCTGCAAACACGATCCTTTTACTTACACATAAACATACCAAAAATACGTAAGCCTTTGTAGTCGGATTCAGACCAAAAAAACAGATGCTTGTAAGTAAAACTTCTATGAAGACAATAAGAATTGTGTTACTTACCCGAGTTCTGACAACTTGAGATGAGCTTTAGTATAGTCTTCAAAAAAGGCATCTTCATCCTGAGTAATAATACAATCCGTGATAAGGACAAGTGCAAACATAATATGATCATGAGAATTGTATTAACTTACTGCAGCATATCTCTCTACGAGAGGGCGAAAGAGAGGATCCTCAAGAAGAGCCTTGTCGGTTGGAAGTTGAAGAAGTCCTTCTTTCTCTCCGCTTAGTATCTCCCTGTTTTACCAACCATCAAAGAGCTTCTGATTCAGCAATCAGAGCATGTAGAACCTAATGAAGGAGGAGAGAAACTTATCTTACTTGAAATAGGAGTTGTCGAAAATGAGAGGGTTTTGTGTCCATGGTCCCTCGAATCCTGAGCGTTCCTTGTGGCACCGACCCTGAAAATGTAAAACAATGGTAAGTGCCAAAACATAGAAGAGGATTTAGGTCTTTGTTATTTTTTATGATTCAATAAAGATAACATACCAAGGTGTGTCCACCAGACAATGCAACTATATCTTTGTCATCGAGTCCCATCCTACCAAATATCTCTCTCAGATGATCCACGCCTGTGAAAATAGAAAGTGAATGTGTATCCATAATCTGTTGCAATCATTAAGTTATTATTTTCCTTACAACTGATTTTACCTTTGGTGGCCTGAGGTAGACGTCCTTCAGGAGGTGGCTCAACTTTATCCTGCAACACAAAATTTGTATCAGTTAGTCACATGAACAAAGCTTTAGAAGATAGATGAAGCAAACATATTGACTCACCAATCTACCAGGATGAAATGGAATCTCAGGTCCTCCAGTGATCTCAACAGCTACAACTCCAGCTAGCTACAGTAACCAAGAAACATGTTACATTAAATCAAGCCCTTGATGTCATTGTATATACAAGATTAGTGAATAAATTCAAGCAAATACTTTGAAATGTTGTTACCTGGTAGAAATCAGCGTAGGACAAGATGGGGAACATGTCTTTGATAGGCTCAAGAAGCCTGACAGCAATATCAAGACCATTGTTAGCATCATGAGCTAGCTCTTGTGGAAGTCTTATCGTCCCAAACGGTCCTCCTGTCTTTGTCTTCACGTCAAATGTCCCAGCTGAGTGCCATCTGCATATTCATACACACATCAATCATCACTCTTGAGCAAATAACAAACCAAAAAAAAGACATAGAATGAACTGGAACGAGAGAAAATACGCAAGACGGAGGACGATGGGAGCACAATGCTTCTCGGCGATAAGACCACGGAGCTTTCTCTTGCATCTCTGAACAGCTTTCTTGTACTCTTCTTTCACTTCCGGGTAACTCTTCAAGATCTTCTCTTGCATCTCTGAACAGTTTTCTTGTACTTTTTATCTGTATAACCAGAAAACAAACTGTGATCGTTTACGTTACGTTTTGCAATTCAATTTATAGAACTGGGAGATGGTCGAATGAAGCTTCTAGTTTTCAGTTAACTTCTAGAGTAGCCGTGAGATGTACAGGTCAATATGCTTTCTTACTTTGCGCGCCTTCCAGAAACCATGTGAAAGACAATAATGCATATCTTTTCCAGCAGATTCATGCCACGTCACAACCTGTCTTCTTTTTTGGTCAATACTACTTTAATACTGTTTTATTTTTACATTGCAGTTAAGTGGAATCAATAGATCAAACAAGATCTTGTTCAATTAGAATGGTTCTTGTGTTAAAGAAAAGCAGAAATATAACAGAGAGAAAAGTCTTGAACTGACAATAAAAACTTAAACTGTTGTCTTAAATATAGTTGATAAAATACCAAGCATTTGTCTGATAAAAACAAGGTACCAAAAGTAAAAGAGAAATGAAACTTGTTCATAGCTGAGCTTAATCCAACAACTCGAGACCAAAAAAAGATAAAAAACCAAAAACATTCCCTAAACATGAAAGAGTGTTTCAACCACATTGATAATTATTACTGGCTAGCACCGAGCCATTTGGTGAAGTTGTCAAACTCGGTGTAGTCACTGTCGGAGATCATAGTCTGGTACCAAGACTTCCCTGCTGCCTTGATTGCCAATGCCTCCTCCTGACAGATTTTACATAATTCAAACCACAGTTAGAAACACAGACTTTGCACAAGAAAATTTGAAATATCTCAGATTGAACAGAAAAGAGAGAACCTTTTAATTTCTATTGTGTACAAAAACACTAGCAAAGACAAATAATACTACCACAGACATGAGACACACAAACTCAAACCATAAAATCAAGACATTTAGTTACTTAGAAAAAATGAAATATGCAATGCAAGTGACACATATAATAACATTTCAGAATCACTACCAAGAACAATACCAAGAACAAATATCTAAATAAGAGTGGTAAAGAATATCTAACAATCTAACAATAGAATGTGACCACATTATCTCAGAAACCCTATCATACACAACCTCAATCTTACACATACTAACAACAGCAAATTGCAATGTATACACTACTTGCAATCAGATTCCCAACTAAACAATCATAACCCACGATGACAAAGACAAATTAAGTTACCTTGGTGACAGTCTTCCTCTTCTTGGTGAGCTTCTCCTTCTTAGCCTTAACCCTCTGCGCCTCAGCCAACAAAGACATCCTCTTAGCAGTCTTAGCATACGGATTCAACTTCAACATCACGTTCAAATTCTTCAAAGGATTCTTCTTCATCACAGCCCTCTTCGCATCCTTCTTAATCGGCTTCACAACACTCTGCACCTCATCCGAATTAATAATCCTCGCCAAATCAGCATTCACCATCTTCGCCCTAGGCAACACATACCCCTTCTTCTTCTCCGAAGGCTTCTCAAAAGACCCATAGATCCCCTCAAGCTTCTCAAAAGCACTCTTAGTCCATATCACAAACCTCCCTAGATGCCCACCAGGCGCAAGCTTCAACAAATTAAGCCTCTCCACGTGGCAAAGCTCAACACCAGGAAGATTCCTAAACGCCTTCACAATCTTCGACCCTTCATTACCAAACACAACTAAAGGACCTTTCCGACAGATATACCTCCTGTTCCTCATCTTCCCCACACCAGACCTAATCCCAATACTACTCTTCGCCTTCTCAGCATCATCATAAGCACCAATCTCTTTCAAAACCTTGATAGCAGCTGACGTCTTCTCCACGCTTTCAATAGAGTCACTAACCACAAGAGGCAACTCGGGGACATTCTCGATCTTATGTCCACGCGACATCACAAGCGCGGGAACAGCGGTCGCAGCAATAGCAGAGACAATAGCATGTCTCTTGGAGTTCACGTTAACGCGTCTGTGCCAGAGGCGATGTGTCTTGGTCGGAGCGAACATGCGTCCACCACGACACATGTTTCCGAACGCGGCTTGTCCGGCGCGGTGAGTACCGCCGCCGGGGACACGGGGGATACGGGAGACGGCGCGGCCGGTTCCCCAGGACTCGGCGGAGGTCTGGTGACCGGCTTTTTTGGAGACGGCGTAGGGTTGACGGCTGTTGTTGGAGATTTGGGCGTGGGTGTGGCTGACGAGGTCGGGACGGATGGGGGCGGTCATGACGTCGGGGAGGGGGAGGGAGGAGGAGTGGTCGGTGGTCATGTCGCCGTCTAGGGGTTGGACGGTGACGAGAGGACGTGCGGCGGCGGCGGCGGCCATTTCTGTGGTTTAGAGTTTTTTCACTCCCTCTCTCTCTCACAGTCTCTCGACTACTTTCTAGGGTTTTCGCAGCTGGTGGTTAATATAAGTGATATATACTAGGGTTTCTTTCTAGGGTTGTGACTGAATAATGGGCTTTAAAGGCCCAGTTAGGCAGAAGAGTTTATACTTTCTTTATGGCCCATCTGTATCCATAGTTTACTCATATATAAATGGGAGAGGTCTGGTGCTGGGCATTCGGGTTTTCGGTTCGTTGGTTCGGGTTTTCGGTTCGTTGATTCGGATTATTCGGGTTGGGGTGTTTAGGAACCATTTAGGAACCGGGGATTTTTTGGATCGGATCGGGTAGTGTTGAATTCGGGTCGGGTTTCTATTTTTTTTTTAAAACCACAAATGGAACCGAATTAGCAGTAGTTGGGGTTTGGTTTAGGTTTAAAGCCAAAAAACAAAAAAAAAAACCGAAAAACCGAGTTAAACTCAGAAAATATCCGGGTAATTCGGATTTTTGGATTTTTTTATTTAAAGTTTACATTTTATATATATTAAAACTAAAAATAATTAATATTTTTTTCTTATATTTACAATATTCGGGTTCCCGTTCGGTTCACGGTTCGGTTTTGTAGTTTTCGGTCCGGTGTCGGTTTTTTAGGTTCGGTTCCGGTTCGATTATTGGGTTTCGGATAAAATGCCCATGACTAGAGAGGTCAACGAGATGACGTCAAGTGTCAGCGAAGAGAGCCATAATGAATGTTAAGCATGATTTGGAACGTAGACGAAAAGAGAGTGTTGGTAGGTATAGCAGGGAGATGACAATGGTATGAAGAAAACCAAGTAGAAGGTGGGCATAATCTGTTAAGGCAGTGAAAGACTGAACTCAGGCGTGTTCTTTCATGACATTACTAATCAGGACTTGTCACTTCCTGGAACATCACAACACGGTAAATTCTCTGTCGTATAAGTAACCATGAGATGTGTGTGATTCAAGGATTCTTGATCATTTAGTTTGCCAGATTCGAATGATTTTTTTTGGTACTTTGTTTAGGATAATTTGTTAGTAGCATACATGTAGTATATAATCTGATTAGAAGGGCAAAAACCAAACTAGAGATTTACTCAACAGATGAATATATAAACACACAACAATAAAAGTAAAATAAAAAGAGACTTTTGTACAAGAGTTAACCGGCTGCTGAGGATGAGGCTACCTTGCAACCGCAGCTTGAAGGCTAAGAATTAGTAGAGAATGGAAAACTCTTATATATATATAATAAACCTTTACCAATCACTGAACTAGTCCTGATCAAAAACCTTAAGCTCAAAAACTTGACTCATGTGTCTTCTCCTCAAATCAAACAAACCGTATTAAATACCCCCTATACACAATACCCACTTGAAGCATTTGACAAGCTAGTGATTCGCAATGACGTATAACTCAAAAGTTTATTAAACATGGAAACCCGACCGACGAGTAAAACCTGCAACAAACATGGTGAGAATCACATATAACTTTTTCTGTAAGCCGTCAGAAAACTAGCAATAAAGCTTATAATCACCTAACTCTAGCTACTGACTCAGACTACCAGTGAGTGTGACAGAGCGTACTAGTGAGAACTCTATAACTCTTAATGCAAACCATAGAGTAAGAGGGCTGCGACTAGACTTACATCTAAAAGCAGATATCTACCTCTAGCTACTGACTCAGGTGATTCTGTATATTGTTCAAAGTGTTTTCATGTACTCAGTGTATCTCAAAAATGCATGAGGAGAAGATGAAGAAGATTTACTTGATAGCTATAGGAAGATACTTTCGTTAATATGATTTGTTGCTTGTTGAGTTCTGGCCAAAGGAACCAGTGGTAACGCTTGGGAGATCGGTGTTCACCTCATATGACGAGAAAACTTTCCTCTGCAGCATCATTACAGTCGGACTAGCTAAGGGTAATAGCCACCAACTATATAAAAAGAAGTGAAACCAACTATTTGACTTTGAAGAGTGTAACGGTTAAAACACTAACAAATTCATGGTAAATGTAACACTTACAGCGGATTCGAACTCAGGGTTTGATAAGTTAACTGCGAGGTTCCTCATCAATAACAGAACCTGCAAAACAGTTCTGCTATTAGTGAAGAAAATTTGGAAGCTTGTACATCAAGTAAGCTCTAACTAACAGTCTCAAAATTTATAGGATCCATTTCCTTAAGCTTTTCCACATGGCCTCTCGTTTCAGGATCAAATACACTTCCTATGAAGCTATAAACTTCAGAAAAATCAGGAACGCCTGCAAATAAATCATCAGTCTACACATAGTTTGAAAAACAAGAACAGAACAAGAAACTGTTCACAAGTGATTACCATGAAGCACTGGAGGTTGTTTTGCTACAATCTCAGAACTTGATAATGTTCGGTTTGAGCTTCCCATACCAGATGTCGAAGGGCTACTAACATTTAATATACCCTTTGGTCCAATATCAGCTGAATCAGTGGCGTTATATGCCATAAATAAGCACATGAAACGTCCTAACATGAAGCGCTATTCTACTACCAAAAAGAAGAGAGAAAAAAAACAAAGTGAAACACACAGACAAAAGAGCGTGCCTTGTGCTCCACGAAGAGTAGCAAGTTCTTGCTTTGGTGAAATAACTCTGTTTAGCAGCATTGATGCGTCATCCCAAGAAGTTGAAACTTGAAGTTGCAGTTGAGCTGTGTAAAAAAATGGATTAAAAACTCAGGTAATAGTAACTGAATATTCATAATCTTTGTAGCCAACTTAACAAAGATTACAAAAACTATCGAAACCGTTCTTAGATGCTTTCTGAGGATATGGATGAGCTGCTTTGCGCTTATGCCGAGGAGGTGGCACATGTGCTAGTGTCCCATTTTTCTGAACCTTTAGAAAGTATTTTTGAGCATGACTCCTTATCTATAGTAGAATCAAGAAGTGGTGAATAACTTGAAAACGTGTCAAAGTAAATTAAACCAAAACTTATTAGAGTAGACTATTATAAAACCTGAATCACAGTCTTGGAACCCACGAAATCTTCTATCTTCTTCCAGTCACGATCAAACCTAAGGAACAGAGGCCAGTACTATCAGTTAATTCAGATTAAAAGGACTAAAAAAAATACCACAAAGTATAATGTTTTCGAGAATACAGAGTTTATTATATATTATTCAGCACAGCTTGAGCATTACATACAATAACAACTCAGACCTAACATATATACTCTTGTTTGGTTCAGTCTAGGTAACTAAACTCAGAAATGAGTAAGAAAGATTAGAAAGTTTTAAGACTCTTTTAAGCACATGTAAATAATAACATGTTAAGGAGAAAACAGAGCAATAAAAACAGTTGAGATGATTTATACAGTTGAAGCGCTTCAAGAAACTTATCGTGCTCTTCCTCTGTCCAGCTCTCCCTAGACTTGGTGATGGTATAAGGTTTCCTCACCTTCTTCGAGGAGCCCTCCACCACCGCATCAGTCGATGGTGGTGGTTCGGCGGACGTAGGATTCCTTAACGGTGATGAGCTCATTGTTTTAGCTCAGATAGTGACAGTGTTTAGACTTTAGATAGAGAAAAGAGAAAAGTTTACATGGCGGGGAAGAAGTTGTGTAGTGAAAAAGTAAAAATATGCGAAGTGGGTTTTGCGTTGTTCCAAAAAAAAAAAAAAAAAAATTGTGAAGTGGGTTTTGCTTTGATTCTACACCATCCATTTTTTTTATTTTTCATTATTTTATTTTGTTCCTGTCACTTCTTGATTTTAGAGCCCCAAGCTAAAAGTCACGTGGGGACATGGCTGCAGTCTTCGTTTTCTTGAAATTGTATGGTCGTGCTTTTTATTTATTTTGTGATTTCTATAATTGGTGTAGAAAATGACTTGTACCCATCCAAACAAACCAAACCAATCACCAAATAAATCGAAATGAAATAATTATTCAAACATGAGACTTCAAAATTACAATTGACTCAAATAGAACATAAATTATAAAATACAAATAAAGCAAGAAGTCGATATGTCCGAGTGGTTAAGGAGACAGACTTGAAATCTGTTGGGCTTCGCCCGCGCAGGTTCGAACCCTGCTGTCGACGTTGATTTTTTCTTTTCATAAATAAAGTTGCCTTAGCCCATCTGTTTGCCACATTCGAGCTGCAGAAACAAACGATGTGTTGGTCTTTCCATAGTGGTTGATTGGCCCGCGACTGTAGCCCAAGCCCATTGTGCATACGCTTGATGATGTCAATGATAAAAGAAATGGTTGGTATTTGGTAAGAAAGGAGAAAATGTAAAGCGTTTGTTGCACCTGTCTTCTTCTTCTTCTTCTGTATCAACTGTATAAAAGTATAGGTAACTTTAACGAAAACTGTTTTAGTTATAACTTTTAAGAAAAAGAGTTAGGTGAGGATGTAATCACGTTATGACACTTGTGAAGGTTGCTTATCATTTACATCTCTAAAGATTGATATCAATTAGACAAGCGGCGTTTACACTTTCTTTCAATAGCTTTCCTTAATATAGAGATTAAGAAGTTGTTTTGAATTATTGTATCCATATAATTTTGATGCAACTTTTTTGTTTTTGATGTAATAATATTTTCTTCTAAAAGCCTTTTTCCCTACAACTATATTCTTATTCAGTATTTAGTTAGACACACCAATAAATTGAAACGCTTGATGATGTCTATATACAAAAAACAAAGCATATGTTCTTTTTCTTCAACAAACGAAACATACTAGTTCAATGATTGTAAGAAAAAAATTTGCATGTATATATATTATATTTTGCCTTTTAAAAGTGTCCTATATAGTTTTGGATCGCGATGTAAACAAGCAAAAACGATCTTTTACGTATAAAAAAACGAATATCCCACTAATATTCTATTGTGTGGATCACCATATTGTAATATTCCCACAACTATCCATTTCTATACGAAACTCTATCTATATAATATGTCAAATGTTTCTTGTTTATATAATTTTATAAAAAAAACTTTATTACATAGTATTACATAGTTAACGACTGCCTTCTTTATCATTGAATTGATCTTCCAATACGAATTTTTCCTCTTAATTCTAATTATGAAATTTTTTAATTTATCTGGGAGTTATAAATGAGAAAAAAAAAACACGAAAACAAGGAATCTTACAGTACAAAATTGACATACTTGCCCTTATTTCATCAAACAATTTGTAATTTGTGATCAATAAATATTTTCAGATGGCAAAAAAAAAAAAAAAAAAAAAAAAAAAATCCGGTTTATTTATTTATCTTC
>CAKOAT010217376.1:475771-524885 GCA_932364175.1 Eruca vesicaria subsp. sativa | reverse complement strand
AAGGCGAAGAGACATATGAACTCCCCGAAGCACCCTCACCAGAGAACAAATCAGACAAATGGTTTTCAACATCTTCAGGGGTAAATCGAACATCAGAGCTCAAGTTTCTCACACCACCAGCTCCCGCCACGATAACAACCCTTCTCGTATTGTAAAACTCGCGGTAAATTGGTACCAACTTTCTCGTAATTGACAATTTTATATCCTCTCGTAGCTCTGTATTTGGTACAACACATGCAGTTTGCTTACTGTATGCCCTCTCAAAGCTCTCGCTGAATTTTTCAAACCTCTCATTCACTTCCTCCACCGACATCTCCACGGCACGATTCTCGGGTAGGGTTGCCAACACTGGACCCCACGCAAGTCTCTTATAGCTGTCGGAGAATTGCTTAATCTTAGCGACGTGCCTCGTGACCCAGTCATCACCGAGTAGCTGCTTAAGGTTCGAGTAACGAACACGTGAGACAACATGCTGGAGGTTGTTGGTGAGGAAGAGATACTGCACGGAGCAGTCCTTGTAATGATTTGCTTTACGGTCGATTTTACAAAGGAGGACGAGGATAAGCCACGCGAATCGTATGGCTAATTCGGACGAGGGTGAATCGTCCGAGTCAGACACATTGAAGTAAGACTCCGGAAGGAGTGATCTATCCGGTGGAGGAGATCCCGAGAGGATATCCACGAGTACATTACTGTAGTCTGCGAGGAGAGAGATGTGGTTCATGGCGGAGATCGTCAGCGGATGAACTCCTCCGCCGTGAACCACTACTTTCGATGAATCTTTCTGGATTCTTGACTCGAAGTGCTTAAGCTGTGATCGAATCGATTCGCTGAGAGAGATGAGAGATTTAAGCGCTTGAGAACGTACCACAGAGGTAGACTCAAACGAGAAGATAGATTCAATCGCTTGCCAGTTACCCGCGATGGAGCTGTACATGTCGAGCAGCCTGAAAGTTTTCTCCGGGGGAGAACTCTTCTTACTGATTATTTTAGCAGCAACAATCTCCGGAAAGCCAAACAGAAGCATCGCTCCGTCTCGCGAGATTGCACTAAAGCAAGACTCTCTGATTGAGGCAGAGGATTCGAAGACGTGATCGCAGAGTATCTTCTCCCCTTTGAAGAGAGTCTCCATAGAGACCTTAACCGCCTCTAACCAGCTTCTGATCTTTATCTCCATCTCCTCCCACGACATCTTCTTCGCCTTCGCCGTACTAATCTTCTCCACTTCGAGACGGTACACCCCTTCGTCGATGATGGACTTTCTAATGGTTTTATATATGCTGATACACTCTTTCGCGTAGCCGGAAGCGATCATACACTCAGCGATTGATCTCAAGTCGGTCATGACGTTGCTAGATGCTTCTTCGACTTCGACGATTGAATCACCGACAGTGTTTGAATCGTCGTCTTCGGGAAAATCAGAGTAGCTGGATCTTGCTGAAGTAAGTGAAGAGCGAGTAGAGACTGATTCAGGATCGAGATAAGCACGGTTCATTGACAAGATCTGGTAAAACTCCTTTTGGAGTCTCTTCATAGCTATCTCCATGAGTCTATGAGCTCTTACGAGTCTCTCGGAGTTTGGATCTTCAGTTACTAGAAGATCCATTGTCTTTTGTAGATCGTTCACTCGTTGAATGAACACCATGGCTTCTGTCTTGTCCTCGTAGAACAGGGAAGTGACTTTGGCGAAAGTGGAGGTTTCTGTGTTCCATCTCTGGATTATGTCGGCGGCTGATTCGATGATTCCGTAGACAGCCGCTGATTCTAAGCTCTGCCGTGGCGTTAACGTTAGAGGAGGTTGAAGATTCGACGGCGTTTTGGAGACGCAGCAGAGGCTGCTCATCGGTTTTCTCCTCATTAGTAGTCGTCGTTGAAGAAATTTCTGAGAGACTTTTAATATTCGAGTCTTGTTGAGGGAAAAGTATCTGTAATTTGAAACGGTGCAAGTTGTGAATAAGTTATGAGGGGAGAGGATGATGTCGTTGGTGGGGGTATTTATAGAGAGTACAACAACGTTTAAACGACGTCGTTAAAACTTGTGGAGAGGAAGAGGCGAAGAAAGTTGTTGTTGACTTTTTCAGTTTTCGACAGTTTGTTTTTGCTGTGTGCATACACGTGTTAGTGGGGTTTGCATGAATTTTTGTCAAAGGCTTTGCATGATTTTATGGATCTTCCTCCACAAAAAAATGACGTGAAATTCCTGAAGTCTCTTTTTCTGACAAAAGATATTCTATTTAAAAAAGCAAGAGAGTGATGTGATTTGTATATGCATATTGTATAATCTTTTTCAAAAACATGATCCATCTGTTGTTCTAAATATCAGGGCGGTTAAGCGTTCTAACCGGCAAATCAAGTATATACAAAATGATTTTTAATTTTAAATAAAATAGGTCTATGTATCCATTTAAACAATAAGTTTATATATTTAACCATCATTTACCGATTTCCAGAACATTGATTAAATCCGACAAAAAGAAAGTGTATTTTAAAGAGAAAATCTAGTACTCCCTAAAAATGTTATCGTCTACTTATCTGCATGCTTGGAAGACATATAGCAAGCATTGGAATTATGTAATGTTTATTTAATGTATAGTGTATGCTTGACCCTGAGCAAGACCCATGAGCTTACCGTCGATTACAACCTTGTGCCTACTTTACTTGTCGTCGTCGATGGTCCTAACTCCTAAGAGGATAAGCGATCTGCTTCCCACAAAATATCAAATTCTTAAATTGGAAAGTAAAATGATTAAAGAGATATAAAAAGTCAATGCACCGCGTCGTTCATGACAAAAACTTGCTGATGTTGACGCAATTTAACAAACTATTATACTTTCTTGGAGGATAAAACTATTTTCAACTCATCATTTTTCTTCTGTTCTTAAAAAATGTGAGAATTTTAACCTTTTATTTATAATCTTCCCTAAGAGTAAATTTTAGACATTTTGATTAACAGATAGTCCATGTTAAAAAGATTGATCATGATCGTTTTTTTTTGTTTCAATGAGCTTTAAAAGAAAACTCAATTACACACGCAGATGAGTTACGAGATCATATGACCCTATAAATTAATGAGTTTACATTATTTTTAGTATAATTTAGTTAAATTTAGTTAAGATTAGTGTTTCACTCCAATAATTTTGTATTTAAACTTCTAATTGGGATCATTATTGTAATATGTTCTCATATATCATGGTAGTATTATATAATTTGGCTTTATTTATCAAATTGGCTTATGAGCGTATAAAAATAGTTTTAGCTTGGTCGGTCATTGATCACACATAATTTTACTGTTGCATATGCAACTGTCAGTAATAGGTAAGCTTATTAAGATGAAGAATTAAAAACTTCGATGAGATCTCTACAAAAAGGATTAGTAGAATTAAATATTATCCACGTTTTAGTTACTATGTTTTGCTAGCTTTTTCGTATGCCATAAGTTTGTTAGATAGCTTATGCGTTGAATACGATAAGCCTATATGCAGATTCATATTCGATGATTGAAAATGATTTAAAAACTTGTGGCTGTTGTCTTTTCATCAACAGTCAGGTTATAAAAATATTTGTTCTACGGCGTGTTGATTTATGATACATAGCTTTGTTGTATGTGAACAGTTTGTTGTAGATCATTTACCGTTTATGCATTGAATAAGAAGCCTATATGCAGATTCATTTTAAAATTCTAGTTATTTTATTTTCATCAAAGGTCAAGTTCAACTTTAAATATTCGGAAGGCGTGACGATATCAAATATCCCGGGATGTATAATTGTTGACGTATTTGTTTCCTCGAGAATTGTATTATTGTAATATAAGTCGTCAAATTTGAAACCCAACCAAATAGTATATATTACGATATTATATTTCACAAATAGACTGTTGTTTATTGATTTTTGTATCTATATTTAAGTTTGCTGTTTGTGTTTTAGATTGTAGAGTTTTATGAATCAAATTTAAACTATAGATATATTCAGTTTCAAGCCACCATGCATGACACTTTTGTCGTAACTAGAATCCATCTATGTAGTGCTAATTAAACACATTAAAAAAGTAGTGCTAATTAAACGTTTGGTTCGACCAAAAACGCGTCAGATGAAAATTAGGAGTATGTTATATGTCAAAGAGTTTTAAGAGAAAAAACGAGGAACTTAAGAATATCTAAATATTATTCGAACAGACTGAACACAATTCATGTTTACATGGTTAGATGTAAACTCCCGAAATTGTCAGAGAGATTACTTGGAAGATAAGCATTTAAACTGTATCTGATGAATATATCTAACCAAACGAAAATTTGAAAAATGGGAAACGCAGTTTAATTAATGTCATAATTAAACACCTCTAGTCTTGGAGCACATTCACATGCATGCATGTCTTATTACTGACCTCATGTTTTGTTGGCTCAGTTATTCCAAGATTAAGATTATTGTTATTGCTGTTGCTTTCAAAACGTTTACAAAATCTTCCAAAATTTACACTGTAGATTTTCGATGATTGGTCCATAGACGTTAACTCAGGACTCACAAGCCGCGACTCACGACAAAGTATCCCCGTTTGAAAAAGGGGACAAGGCAATAATAAGAAGAAAAAATCTAAAATGGAAATTCGAATTAAAAGTTAAGAGAAATTAGGCTTCAATAACATCATGCATTAGCTCATAATATACACAATCAGTGACTTTATATCCAGAAAATTCAAATATTTGAGACAATTATTTTTTGTATTTTTTCTAGCTATAATATTATGACATAATATACTATGCTTCATAACGAAATTAACAGGTAAATATATAGATTTATGACTTTGGGAATATACACTGTCATTTCATTATAAAAACACACACACATATCGATTTACTATCGCTAAGACATTGATTAATCTTTGTACCAACTAATTCCACGTATAACATGACTCGTTAGATCTCATGATATTCTATTTCATATTGATGTAACATACCATTAAACATGATATCCACACAGATTCGTCGGTACGTTTTCACCTTAAACGTACCAGATTTTTTTCCAACTAACATTCTTTGATATTTGATGATATGTGATCCATGTATTTTGATGTTATGAAATATAATACTATATTGTTCCAAACATGTTGTATGGAACCCGTTTAATTCATACCAAAGTAGCCAAGTCTTACTGCTTAACTCTCAAATTTGTGCATTCAAGTGGTAGCCAATCACATTTTTCTGTAATGGCAAAACAAGTAACGGCATTCCCATCTACTTTTCTACGGTTTTGAATCTTCTGATTACTTAAATAAAAGGTTTAGATGACAAGGTGAGTGCATATGATCATTGCATAGTATCCAAGGATATACACATATGTCAATACGTATGACCGCATAGCGCAGTGGATTAGCGCGTTTGACTTCGGATCAAAAGGTCGTGGGTTCGACTCCCACTGTGGTCGCATATTTTTGAAAGTTTTGCTTACGATTTACACAACTACGAACAAGAATGTTATATTGGCAGTACATCGTTTGTTACTAAATCCTTATAACTACTAATCTGCGAGAAGTTTTGTACCCCCAATTTTTTGTTTGTATCGATACTTTGTCTAGCAGTCAAAGCACATTGCATTCTAAGCATAACTCAACCATGTTGAAACTTTATAATATGCTTTCACATATTTGTGTAAGAATCACTCGACGTTGATCTGTTTAGCTTCGAATTTCAAGTGAATAATAGACAGAACAACAAGCAGATAGCTATGGGAGTTTCATGGTGAAGAACAGAAACTAGCAAAGATAAAATGCAAATAATTATCAATAAGAACCAAAATCCATGTTACTGAAACTGTTTTGACACAATAACACAAGTGGAGAACAAGTTTCCATCAAAAAACAAAGCTGAAACAGAGTTTCTAGTAGCTATAATTTTAAACTTTGATAGCGTACTTCCTGATTGGGAAATACATTTCTTTCTTCTTCTCACGCTCTGTCTTCAAAGAAAGCTGCAACACAATTACACAACAAACAAAGCATAAGAATAACATCAGAAAACCACAAATTTGATGACTTTATGTTTTCGTCAAGAAGCTTTAGAATCAACAAACCTGATGTTTGGTAAGGCGTCTGCGGATAGCACGTGTTTTCTTGGGACGGAGGTCAAGAGGGATAAACTTCTTGTTCTTGTACGCTTCTCTAAGCGCAGACTTCTGCTTCTGAGATGTCACGGTCAACACCTGAGCTATCGATTTTCGGACAACCTTGCTGTTTCATTACAAAACAGATAAACCGTTTCAGATTCAAACACTTTCCAATTAAAACAATAATACATTCGCATCACGAAATGTAACAACCAAACACACTTCTCCTAACATTTGACTCTGAACTGAAACATGATTAAGCTAAAACCGAATTCTACAGGTTCTGAGTTTAGTAATAAAACGTACATTTTAGAGAGCTTGTTGGGAGCACCACCAGTGACTTTAGCGACACGGAGGAGAGCGAGTTCAGCCTTAAGATCCTGAAGCTGGTTCTGAAGATCACTCTTCGACTTGTCTCTCAGTTCGTGAACCTTAATTCTTGCTACATACACGATAAAAACAAAATAAAATCAGATGTAATTCTACAACGAAACCGGTGTAAAGAGAGATTCATCATCGCCATACCCATCGTGAGCTTGAATGGTGTTCAACTGATGCGCCGCTGCTATTTGTTGGTTCAGAGAAGCTGAAACCCTAGTAACGGTGTTTATATATGAAGCCTGTTTCTAATTTAATCGAAGAGAGCTCTCTCGAGTCTCCTTAGTGGGCCTTAAAAAGCCCATTAAATTATCTGTTTTTAGAACTCAAATTAAATGTATATACAGAATAATCAGTGTCCTAGCAAGTGTCCTATGTGTTTTAATTTTTTTATGCATAAACTTGAATAAACATATTAAATCCAAAAGGGAATCAAGGATTCAACACACAACAAGTTTAATACACCTATAGTTATAGAAACACATCATACTGACAAACAATAAAATGATGATTCGACTTGAAATAATAACAACAGAAGATTGTGAGATTTGGTTTGAAACCTAAGAATATTATTAACATATTAGTGTTTAAACCAATAAAAACATACATAAAACATGAATCCATTCAAAAAAAAAAACATGATTCCATTCATAATGCTAATTAACCTGCTTCACATACAAGGCCGGCCCATACCTACCATAGGCCACATTCCAATTCAAAAAATGGATCATTTTCCTTTATAAAAAAAAAAATAGATTTAAGCTTAAAATGGCTACAAAATTTTTTGGACCCTAAGCAATGGCTTCTTTTACCTGTGCCCTGGACCGGACCTGTTCACAAGCTATTTTGGGACATCGTAAGGCCTTACACATCACTAGTCATGGGCATATTATACAAAATCCAAAAACCGAACAAAAAAACCGATACTGAAACCGGTCTAAAAATTATAGAAACTTGAACTGTTCCTATATTTCTAAATCTAAAAACCGAAACCGAACCGAGAACTGAACGGATACCCGAATATTTTGAATATATTAAAAATATTAATTATTTTAAATTTTAGTATATATATATATATAATATAATTTATAAATAAAAATATCTTAAAAATCTGAACTACCGAAGAACTCGAATAATTTTTGGGGTTTTCCGAGTTTAACTCGGGGTTTCAGGATTTTTTTCGGTTTATTAGGCTTCAAACCCGAAGTAAACCCAAATTATTTAAGACGGTTCCACTTCGAGTTTTACAAAAAAAATAGAAATCCGACCTGAACCTAACATTATCTGAACCGAACGGATCTGAAAATGTCCAGTTTCTAAACGGTTCCTAAACCTCCCAACCCGAATAATTCAAAAACCGAATAAACCAAACCGAAAATTCGAATGCTCAGGACTACACATGACCGCCTGAGCAATATATTTATTCTAATATATGGACAAGTGAAGCCAATAGAAAAGGAAACTTCACAGCCAATGAGGGTCGATTTGAAAATAAGTTACCGCATCGGACATTCTCAAACCTCTCAGATCCATACGCGGCTTAAGTTTTTTTTTTAACTGGAAAATGTTAAATTTGGGTCTATTAAAAACATATACCTCATTTTTGGATGGAGGTACATCCCACGGATAGACCATCTTCTAGACATTCAAATGGACCGAAAGCATTAACCCATATTGGTGTAGCCATATGTGAAACTAAAAATTTTGCAATAGAGGAAAATCGATTCCTTTTCTGACCACCAAGGCAATTCCTCCTTTATTGGAAACCACTATACCGTCACTTAATTTTTTAAAGAAAGAAAAGGAAAAGTGGGAAAATGAATCGACCATCGAACATCTCGGAACCCTAGCACTCGAATCTATAAATAAACTTCTCCGAAAATAACTAAACACTTAAAGCCGCACTTCACTTCAATTTCTTTTTTTAAAATCTCTTGACTTGTCTTTAGTTCATTCTTAACAATGACTAGTAAAAGAGAAAGAGAAGGTCCAGCTATTGGTATCGATCTCGGTACCACTTACTCTTGCGTCGGCGTTTGGCAACACGACCGTGTTGAGATCATCGCTAATGATCAAGGTAACAGAACGACGCCTTCCTACGTCGCCTTCACTGATTGCGAACGTTTGATGGGTGACGCCGCCAAGAATCAAGTCGCCACGAACCCTATCAACACTGTCTTCGGTACTTGTTTCTTCTACTACGTCGTATTGTTTGTGATACTGTTAGGGTTACTAGTATATATGTATATTGCAGTTACATAGGGATGCTTCCAAGATTTTAGGAAATAGATAGTGAAACGCGTTTGAATTCGTTAGATTGTGATACTGTTAGGGTTTTTGCTAATAACAATATGAATATTGACTTTCATTTAAAAGTTTTTTTTTGTACTTTTCTTGTGGTTTTAAATTTTTTTGACTTTGTCATGTGACAGATGCCAAGAGGCTCATTGGACGTAGATTCAGCGACAGCTCAGTTCAATGCGACATGAAGCTATGGCCCTTCAAGATCATTGCAGGACCAGCTGAGAAGCCAATGATAGTAGTAAACTACAAAGGTCAAGACAAAGAGTTTGCTGCTGAAGAAATCTCATCCATGATTCTCATCAAGATGCGTGAGATTGCTGAAACTTACCTCGGCTCCACTATTAAAAACGCTGTCGTCACTGTTCCAGCTTACTTCAACGACTCTCAACGTCAGGCGACAAAGGACGCTGGTGTCATCGCCGGTTTGAACGTTATGCGTATCATCAACGAGCCGACCGCTGCTGCTATTGCTTATGGTTTGGACAAGAAGGCGACTAGTGTTGGAGTTAAGAATGTTTTGATCTTTGACCTTGGTGGTGGTACTTTTGATGTGTCTCTTTTGACTATTGACGAAGGGATATTTGAGGTTAAGGCCACTGCTGGTGACACTCATCTAGGTGGTGAGGATTTTGATAATAGAATGGTGAATCATTTTGTTCAAGAGTTTAAGAGGAAGAACAAGAAGGATATTAGTGGAAACCCTAGAGCGTTAAGGAGGTTGAGAACGGCTTGTGAGAGAGCCAAGAGGACACTCTCATCTACAGCTCAGACCAATATTGAGATTAACTCTTTACACGAGGGTATTGATTTCTACTCCCCAATCACACGTGCGAGATTCGAGGAGCTTAACATGGATCTTTTCAGAAACTGCATGGAGCTTGTTGAGAAGTGTCTTGGTGATGCTAAGATGGATAAAAACTCTGTGGACGACGTCGTTTTAGTCGGTGGTTCGACACGTATCCCTAATGTTCAGCAGTTGCTTCTAGACTTCTTTAAAGGGAAAGAGTTGTGTAAATCTATTAACCCTGATGAAGCCGTTGCGTACGGCGCAGCGGTTCAGGGGGCGATTTTAAGCGGTGAAGGTAACGAGAAGGTTCAAGATCTTCTCTTGCTTGATGTAACACCGCTTTCTCTAGGTATTGAAATCGTTGGAGGAGTCATGAATGTGTTGATAGAGAGAAACACGACCATCCCTACAAACAAGGAGAAAGTCTTTACAACTTTCTTAGACGACCAAACTAGTGTCTCGATCAAAGTTTACGAAGGTGAGAGAGCAATGAGCAATGACAACAACCTTTTGGGTATGTTCACGCTCTCTGGTATACCGCCAGCTCCAAGAGGTGTAGCTAAGATCATTGTAAGCTTCGACATTGACGCGAACAGTATCCTCAACGTCTCGGCGGAGGACAAGACGACAGGGAAAAAGAACAAGATCAGAATCACCAACGACAAGGGGAGGCTCTCGAGGGATGAGATTGAGAGAATGGTTCAAGAAGCGGAGAAGTATAAGACTGAGGATGAATATCACAAGAAGAAGGTTGAAGCTAAAACTGCTCTTGAGAACTACGTGTACAAGATGAGGAACACGATCCGTGGCGTGAAGATTGGGGAGAAGCTTGCGGCTGATGATAAGAAGAAGATTGAAGACTCGGTTAAAGCAGCTATTGAGTGGCTTGGAGTGAATCACTTGGCTGAGTGTGATGAGTTTGAGGATAAGATGAAGGAGGTAGAGAGTATTTGTAAACCGATTATTGCGAAGATGTACCAAAGTCGTGCATGAGGTCAAGGTCCCAAGCTTCTCACTCCTCTTGTCATTTGTTTTTATTTAGTTACAGTTTTTTTTTGGTTAATTAGTGTCTCTCTATTCATCAAATACATTATAGTTATTTTTACATAAACATGGTCGATATAAATTCGACTGTAATTGAATTCTTTAAAACTCACCTTTCAGTCACAAAATCATAAATAATGTTAGTTGCTTTGTACAGATCCTGTAAAATTGACGCAACCATGATGTTATTACTTCACAAAATCATAGAAAAAGATAACAAGCACTAGTGTGTGATCGAGCTTACGTTCTTTCATTTGATCTTGAGCAGTGTAGACATTACTTGATCAAGAAACAAAATTACGAAGCTAATTCAGGTTATGCAAACACAACAACATTCCAAATTTTACACAAAACCGATTCAAACCGGTATATCGATTTGCAAAACGTGTCTTTTAAGTTTAGTTATTCTATTTTATTTTCGGTCAACGTAACTTTGTTTAAGCTGTTATGATGAGGTTGCTTTCATTGACGAACGTGACTGGCGCCTACTACATAGTGGGACCCTCATATGTAATAAAACAGAGTTGTTTTTTTTTGTTTCGTTCTGTCTTTTCCCCTCTTCAATGGCGAATTCCACGTTTAGCTCTCTGATTCGATACAGGAAATGGGGTAAGAGCAATTGGCTTGTTGCTTCCTTCGGACTCCTCTTGATTTTGTTCTCCCTCTCTTTATTCTTCGACCCCACGTCAGACTCTGTCCCTTCCGTTGACCATAATCCTCCCATCACTTCCCCATCTGATCTGGTCAAACTCAAGCTGTCTAGTAAAGCTAAAGAGAGAGGAGCATGTAATGTCACCACTTGTCTCCAACTTATCCTCTCAGAATTTTTTGTTATTGAGAGTTATGTTATGTTTGCAGTATGCTTGGATGGAAGCTTGCCTGGTTACCACTTTAGTAAGGGTTCAGGATCAGGCACCAAAAGCTGGCTTATTCATCTTGAGGTAATCTTGTGTGTTGTTGATTTAAAAAAAAATTAGAATATATTTGAGTGAAATGTATCAAAAAGGGAGGAAGCTGGTGCAATACAATAGCGTCATGTTCTGCTCGAGCAATGACTAGGTTAGGCTCTTCCAACTACTTTGAACATGAAGTGTCTTTTCAAGGTGTTTTAAGCAGTGACCCATCTCAAAACCCTGGTAAAAGAGATATGATTCTGTAATGTCTTGTAAAGTATGTTCAGTTTTTGGATCTATAGTTTGTCTTTGGTGCTGTAGATTTCTTTAACTGGAACAGAGTTAAGATACGTTATTGTGATGGTGCTTCTTTTTCTGGACGTCCTGAAGCTGAATTAAAGGTAAATAACTAGCTGAGAAGTTGTATGTCACTGTGTCAGGCTCTATCAGGAAAAGATGGTCCTTAGTTTCATGTTTCTATCTCTTCTCAGAACGAAACACGTCTTTTCTTCCGGGGCCAGCTCATCTGGGAGGCGATTATGGATGAACTGTTGTCAATGGGCATGTCAGATGCCAAACAGGTAGCAGTAGCGTCCTCTTGAGCTTACATTGTGTTAATGATATATTGGTGACCATGAAGGTCCTCTTGATCCTATATTTTGTGTTAATACTTACTTTTTTCTTTCTTTTATACAAAATTGAGAAAATGTAGGGTATACTTACAGGAGGTTCTGCTGGTGGCTTGGCAGCTCTTATACATTGTGACTACTTTAGAGATCATCTGCCAAATGATGCATCTGTTAAGTGTGTTTCTGACGGAGGCTTTTTTCTTAACGTGTATGTTTCCACTCATAAACTGTATTTTCTTACAGAGTCTTTGCTCTTTTGTTGAGTTCTTTGGTTTAAAGAAACAAAACCTGTAAGAATTTTCTAGAATTCTATGGAGACTATACTCCATAAAGCTAGAAAGCTAATGTGAAAGTGAAATCAGTTTAACATCTGCCTCTAAGTCTCTAAGTAAAGCTATTTTTCCTTCTTTTTAGGCCTGATGTCCTTGGGAACCCTACCATGAGATCTTTCTATCATGATGTTGTTAAACTGCAGGTATATTAGTTGAGACCATACATTTTGGGTATATTTCCTTGACCTTTTCATTGAGATGAACAAGAACATATCATGGTTTTCTTGTCTGCATGATTTTGGGATGGTGTGCTGTGGTTGATTCCAATTAGGGCCTAGATAAGAGCTTGGATCAGAAATGTGTAGCTAGAAAGGATCCATCCAAGGTAGGTTTTAATATCTTTTTTCCTCTGATTATAATTAGTATTGAGACTTTTTATATATTATGGTTTGCAGTGTATGTTTCCTCAAGAATTCGTTAACAACATAAGAACACCAGTCTTTCTTGTCAACGCAGCTTATGATTATTGGCAGGTTAGACTTACTACATTGGAATTCTGAACTTTTCTACAGTTTCCACTTGCTTTTACCGCAATTTATATTTGTTGTGTTACTAACTCCAAACACATATTCAGATTCAACATGTTTTGCTTGCTTTTACTGCAATTTATATTTATTGTGTTACTAATACCAAGCACATATTCAGATTCAACATGTCTTGGTACCAGCTTCTGCTAATCTAGATAAAAGTTGGGCAAAGTGTAGACTCAATATTAAAGAATGTGATGCTGAACAGATGAAAGTTCTACATGGTAATTTACTCCACTGATTGGTCAAGCTTAATGACACTAAGCCAGTAGTATCATAAAATATCTAAGTACAATCAGTAGATGTGATCTGCTTTAGTCCCTTGCATTACCTTTAGTCTAATGCTAGGTTAAACATCATACAGTAAAACCTCTATAAATTAATAATGTTGGGACTTTGAAATTTTATTAATTTATAGAGATATTAATTTACGAAAATTTCCTTAGTTAATTTTTTTTTTGTTTTTTCCCATTTTTATTTATAAAATAAAAATATATTTGATTTTAGCATATGTATATTATTTAAATTTTAGAAATTTGACTTTTATATTGTTTTATTATCTTATTTAGTGTATATTTTTATGTTTCATAGAATTGTTACATGTTTTGAATATAATTTAACTAAATATTATCAAAATATATTGAAATGTTTTGAAAAATAAAAATATTTTTATAGTAAATATAAAACCCCTAACTAAATATGATCAAAATATATTGAAATGTTTAAAAAAATAAAAGTACTTTTATAGTAAATATAAAACCAACAATATAATGTTAGATTGTACTTATATAAAATTATATATAGCTAAATTATTAATTTATGATTTTAGTGGGACCATATATTTACATGACAATTTTAAAAATATTATTATCTTATTATTTTATCCATATGTGTCATATTTTACACCGGCCCAAGTTGGGACCGGTGAAATTTATTAATTTATAGAGATTATTAATTTATCGAGTATTAATTTATAGAGAATCTACTGTATATATATATATATATATATATGTGTGTATTTTATTTATTTATATTCTTTACATATTATGAAATAATAAAATAAAATATATTGAATAACAGAAAAGCCAGTAACTATTACATACATAACTAAATTGGCGTGAACATATAAATAAAAATAATCACTATTATTTATTTACAATCATTTATTTATTTAATATGATATATAATTAAACTTAGTATACTTTAATATAACTATCTATTAAATGAGGCTTTCTACTGCTCACATGGTTTTATGATCATTTATATCTTTATATAACAAAGATTTAAAATTATTTATACAAAATTTTCAATATTAGACTTTGTCTATTTTAAGTAGTTAATTATCGTCTCAAAAATTTCAATGCAAAATTTGAAAAAATATATATTAAATTCTCAATACTTGTTCAATGTAAAATTTCAAATTTGAATATTTATGTATTTTATATGGTCTACAGTTTAATTTATAAGATCTGTATGTATATATATATATATATATATCTGAATATCTATTAAATAAAATTTCATACTCATATGGTTAATTTTATGATCATTGTATCTTGTTATAAAAAAATTAAAAAATTATTACAAAATTGTCAATCTATAATTTGTAATAATATTATTAATTTATAAATCATTTCTAAAAGTTCAAAATATAACATCTAAGAAATTATATTTTTTATCATATGGTTAATATAATTATTTAATTTATTTTAATAAATAAAATTAAACAAAAATGATAGATGGTAAACATTCAAATCTTTAGTATTCAAAATCGTTAATTTATATATATATATATATATATATATATATATATATATAATTTCGTAGCTTTTATTTAAGGAAAAAAATATTTGTTATATATTAATAATTAATTCTATAATTAGTTTAATAAAAATATAGTATATATTTAGATATACGAACTTACGTTTTAAGAATTTTAAAAGTCATTCTAATAATGACACATGACATCATTAAAATGTTATAATGTTTTTAAAATAATATATAGGGATATCTTTGGCCTATATCATGATATGATCTATTCTAGTCTCTTGGATCGTATTATTCTTGAAAACGCTTTCCTAATTTTTTTACTTTATTAAAGGTTTGTTGTATAAAAACACATCTGCCGGCAGGTTTTCGCGGCTCTCTAATGGATGCCATTGGGAAGTTTCATCAGAAGAAAGCTGGTGGGATGTTCATAGATTCTTGCTACTCTCATTCCCAGATACTTAAGCCAATGACGTGGCACTCCCCAACCTCAACAAGAATTAAAAATAAGGTCAAGAAGGCATTTGACACACAATTGGCTGATTTTTTTCCTTCTTACAAGTGAACTGATCCCGTTCGTCTCTGTTCTGTTTTGTTATTGGAACAGACAATTGCGGAGTCTGTAGGTGACTGGTACTTCAACCGCAAGCCGGTGAAGCTAATTGACTGTCCTTACCCGTGCAACCCTTATTGTTAAAACATGAATTTCACCTGAACTTGCCTTATAGCTGCATTGACCATCCCCTCTGCTTCTGGTATTTAATTTCTTCATCCGAGGAGCAGCCATTTCATTGAATTCTTGATCGGGTCGAGTCCTAGAGAAAGCTTTGTATCCTAATGAAGTTGATTGGTGAGACATTATTACAATGTCAACAATCCATATTGGCATATTTTTCACGTTGGAATCTCTTGAGATTGGATATTTATATGATATTGTAATCGTTACGTATTGTAACGAGGTTGGTTGTTGTGTAAAGAAGTTCCTCCAGTGTTATGGGAGCAGCATATCTTAATTCTTAGATATTTGAGTTCTTTTTTTGGTCACGTCAAAAAGAATTTGAAAATTATTGCACAAAATTAAACTTTTGAGAAACTTTCGAGAAATGGAGACATCTGAAAGTTATTTGCATTCATTTCGTTTTCGGTTGGTGATGTGTAACCAGCTGGTATACTCGTTTCCCATCTACTCCTAAACATAGTCAAATAGAGATGTCTGATTTGGTTTGAACCGGACCAAACCGTTATCCATAAACTATCCTAAGGTTGTATATAGTCCACTTTATTCAGTTACAGCTTTTCCACTATATGAAGAACAACCCATAAGAAGAGGAGCTAAAATAAACAAAAATGAATCAAATGAACTTTATTTGAGATTGTTCCCCTTTTTTGAAAAAAATAAAAAACTTAATGTAAAGACCGATATCAAAATGGCCTAAATCAAACTAGAGTGTTAATTATTCATCACTCCGTTTCATGCCATATATCTAGCTGAAAATGAATTGGCTTAGTCTTTGATTTGTTCTCAGCCAGTATCTTCAGTTCAGCTGACTATACAAAATCAAATCAGATATGATTTTTTTTTGTGGAACAAATTTATAATACCAAAATATATGTTATTTTACAAACGTGGCTTATTTGTATGTTTATACATGTTTATGCGGTAAGACCAAGGAGAAGGGAGACTCGTAATGTTGTTCCACTTTGTTTCCAAGATCCAAAATCGCCAAAGAAGAGCAAAGCCTAAAATCTGTTCATGGCGATCGATTCCGACTATGAGATTGATTGTTTGTTTGTTAACATCTTTAATTTTTATGTTTGAGAACCTTTTTGAGAACTCCTCATTAAAGCTACTTTAAAAATTCGTTTACTAATAATCACAGGGTATTAATCTCCACATGTATTTTGAAGTCCCTAGTATCAAGTGACGGGTCATATGCGTGCTTGTGGGTTAATCCAACCGTTGATTTAGATCTTCATGTACTGTGGTGTAAACAAGAACGGTGTTGACTGTGACACACGTAACTGCGGCACGCTCTAGGAAGTTCCAGAAACAAACACACTCCGCAATTATTGACCCGACAATAATCAAACGGACGTACGAGAATCAATCTACGTTGCATGGAAGATAAGAGCGGAGAAAGATTAATTGCTACACGTGCATGGTCAAATATTCTCTCATTTAGCCTATAAATTTGGGAGCTTCATCTATCATCAAATTCATTCTGTGATTATCTCCTATCGATCGATTTGGTTAATACTTTTTTTCCCGAGACTTCTTCGATTTTTCTCTAGAAAATGTCTTGCTGCGGAGGAAACTGTGGTTGTGGATCCGGTTGCAAATGCGGCAGCGGATGCCGAGGGTAAGTCTTGAGCTTCCTTTTTAGATATTTGTAAGCTAGAGAAAATTTCTGAATCCATAGATCATCCGGAAATATTTAGGAACTTTTGTATTTTTTTTTGTTAATTTATGAACTCTGCTTTCATTCAAAACCTGACGTGATTGTTCGGTTGTTGCAGTTGCAAAATGTACCCGGACTTGGGCTTTTCCGGCGAGACTAAAACAACTGAGACTTTTGTCTTTGGCGTTGCACCGGCGATGAAGAACCAATACGAGGCTTCCGGCGAGGGTAACGCTGAGAACGATGCATGCAAGTGTGGATCTGACTGCAAGTGTGACCCTTGCACCTGTAAATGAATAAATATTCAAGAAAGCAGAGATATAATCAGAGTCTTTAATTAAGCAATAATATAATCATAACGATGTACTAGCTCTTGTGTAATAATGGCTGCAGCCTTTTCCTTTAGCCGATAAATGTTCTTCGTTTGTGTTTTCATCGTATTTAATTAGATATCTCTTGATGAGTCTGTTTGTGTATATAATAAATACTCTCAACTAATAAATATAACACTCAGCTAATAATATAACGTCCCTAATAGTGTTTTTAATTCTCTCTTCGTATATAGTATGTTGGAATATTTCCTTATCCGATTTGCACTATTATATAACATTGGCTTAAAACTATATTTAGGAAACTACTATACGGGTCAGATTAAGTCAAACCATCAAATCTTGTTGGGGTAATAATAAAATACAGTCTTCTACCTATTTGTTTTGACAACGAACCATCGTTTTGTTCTGTGAATGTAATGAGACAATGCCTCTCATGCCCCTAGGGTTTCTGTGTTGAAGAGAGAAAAGATGGACTCTGGATTAACTAATAAGAATCCAGTTTTCTACCCGAAGAAACAACGGCACGGCGTCTTCGTATTGATCGAAGCAACACCGATGAGTTCTCAAGAGAACCAATAGATCAGCTCGAAATTTTTGATATCTTTAACTTTTCTTATAACTTGTAACAAACTCCATATTCTCAACTTAAAGAATGAACCCAAGACACAAAAGCTTACTTGAGAAACACTAGAGAAACTAATATCATAAGCAACCATAAGTCAGTTTGCAAGGGATTCAGACACAAACACCTAACCAGATCAACGTACATTGGTCGGAATCAACCTCCTATTGAATCAAAAAGGAAGCAAAAGAAATCACTTGTATGGCAATGAGGAAGCTGTTAGCGTTCCAAGTCACAAACTTTGTAGGCTCTTTCTGGTTCTTTCCTTCTCCGTCTCCGTCGCGTTTTCCCGGCGAGAAACAGGGCTTCTTAGCCGCCGCTGAGCCGTCTTTCTCTATGGGCTTGAAGAATCGCTTCATAGCTTAGCGATTTTGTGCCCTCACGCTCCGTTTTTGGTCTTTTAAAACAATCAAAATTGAAATGGGAAGTGTGAGAGAATAAAAAGGAAGAAGCTTTCCGTTGTTCTTCTTCGAAGCTCTCTGCAGAGAATGAATCTCGTGGAAGAAAGCTTCTCGTCTCGAAATCGCCTCAATCTCTCCAGAGCTCTCGTTTTTTTTTGTTTCGAAACAAAATGAGATTTTTTTTTTCCATTAAGAAACCCGTCAAACGCGGCTGCCACGTAGACAAAGATCAGCCTCTTCAAATCCCTTTTTAAGGATTAATCGTTTGATTTATCAGGTTAAATAATAATATTATATTAAATTAATCCTAAGGACTAATGTTAAGGATTTGTTATGGACCTGCTCTAATCTAATCTATTAAAAGGGGTGTACAAATTGGAATTAACCCTAAATTTTCCTTAATATTTACCGCCATTGAAACAATATCTCTTAATTAACCACAAATTATTAAACACATTTATACCAAAATTCTCGGATTGTTCACTTACCAAACTAACTTCCCACTATATGTGGGTCAAATTATTAATCCACTAATATTCCTTTGTTTAGTTTTTTTAGGAAAGCAGAGAAGATCTTCGATAAAAAAATAATCGTTTTTGTTAGGCTTTGATCTTTGAACAATCATATAATCCATTTTTATTGAAATTTCTGGATATGCATCCTGACTTGGTTTACTAAATTGATGCAGTGTCAAAGATGATTTTGTGTTCCCTGTAGTGCATAAAAATATAAGAGAAAAGTTAACCGTAAGTTCACTTTTATTGCTCTACAACTTTCATATCTTTGGCTACAGCTATTTGAAATATAGCTCTTTAACAAATGTAGTCAACTGGTACAACAATTATGATTGACAGATTTTTTATGATTCTTTTTTTTCTCTGTAGTCTATATATAACAAGGTAGTTATTAAGCTTCATAAAACTGTGAGGAAGCTCACAAGAATACAACAACCTATATTTTCAACTAGCGGGGATGTTTAGGAGGGGTAATGACAAGGTGAGATGATAATATTCAATAATTTACATCACACAATCATCTACATGACTTCTCAAATAGGTGTTTTAATCATTTTCTTTAATCTTTTATTTAATTTTTGTTTACGGATCTTCTACAGCTTTTGGGTTATTCTAAAAGAGAACTTAATCAAGAAAACAACAAAATATACAAATAGTTGTGATATAGATATAATATATTATTTTCAAAATGAAAAGAAAAATACGAGGCCTAAGAAATACACAAAGTAATGAATATATAGTAATTTAAAAAAGTAATAGAAAATACTAATGAAATTTATGACAATAAGATATACAACTCTTATAAAAACTATGTTCGTCTTTTCATTGTTTGAAGATTTCCCTTTATCTGATTGTTACAAATATTATTTTGTATCAAATGCTACAATAATAATTGATATTTCTTATTAATAGAGGATAAAAGATCTTCATATCAACAACGTAAAAACATTGTATAGTAATATATTTAGTAGTAAAACCTTAAGGCTAGGCTAAAAATCCGAATCCGAAGAACCAAACTTAATCCGATTAAAAAAGTAATATCAAAAAATAATATGGAATCCGAATCGAAATTAGTTAAATATCTGAAAGGGTTCAAAATTTTGATATCCAAAAAACTAATTTCGATCCGAACTGAAATATGTTTGCATCAGATTTATATACTTGAATATATTAACTATTTTTAGATGTAGTATCCAAAAAATTATCCAAAATGTATACTATTTTTTTATGTTGTCTAAAATATTCGAAAATATATAAAAAAATAGTCAAAAATAAATATCTAAAATAACTAAATAACAATCAAAACACTAAAATAATTTAGGTTAAATTTAGGTTTCTTGATATACAGTATTCAAATTTATATGTTATATATTATATTTGTTTTTAGATTTTAAAAAGTATAAATTATATATGAATCAAAAGTTTTTATAACAAATTAAACTGGTTATTTGAACCCGAACCCGCAAAGATCCAAACAGAACTCAAAATGAAATTTCTAAATATTTGAATGAGAATAAATTATTTAACCCCAAAAATCGGAAACCGAGTACACATGAACCGAATGGGTACCGTATGCCCACCCTTATAAGATCTGAATATTGTTATACATTTGTACAATATGTACACTAAATTTACACAATATATTTAGTAATTTTGTCATATATATATATATAAATACCCGTGCGGGCGCACGGGTCAAATTCTAGTATGTTTATTATAGGATCAAGTTTTTTTTATTAATTTCTGAAGATCTCCGTGTAGTTACAGAAGAATCAACTGAAGTTAATGATGACAATACGTAAGGTTACGAGAGTAGTGATATTTTTTTGGTCTAAATAAGTTAGTGAGAGTAGTGATATTTTAAACCTTTTTCTCTAGTACAAGATGCTTAACTATTACCATTTTTTAATTTACAGAGTTACATTCAGACCAACTGTTCCGCATTGTCACTTGTTATTGTTATACATCTAATGCTATGCTTTTGTGAAGTAACATCATGGTTTCATCAATTACAAAAATGATCAAGTCAATTAAAAAATCCGTCCAAAACATAGTGAGAGAGTGAGACATCTTAATCACTATTTTTTTCCATAATCCGTTTATGAATTTTTAGTAGCCAGCCAACAATGTTATGTTTTTTTTTTTTTTTTGTCACAAGCCAACAATGTTATGTATCATCTACTCTATTAAAATAGAATCATTCTTTTTATCTACTGATACAAGTTGTCATTTAAATTTGGACTCTTTCTAAAATGTTATAAATAATATAAGTCATATAATTAATTGAACCGTATTACTTAAATTAAACCAACAAAATTAATGTAAAAAACGACTTTAATGTAAACTACCTTCAAAATACGGCAGATATCTATATGTATACCAAAAACACATATTTTCTCCTACAAATATGGAATTCTAAAAGAATATATATCATCAAAATATGGAATATGGAAATCTACTAATTATACTTAAATTAAACCAGTGGTTATTTATGGAATATAGTTTTGGCTTACTTTTATTTTTTGAACAAATTATATAGTTTGGTTTTTGCGCTTAGTATTAAGAAAAAACTCCAAAAATATTGAATAAACTTTTCACCTTAAAAGATCAAAAAATCAATTATTATTTTCAGACCCAAAATGTATTTAATATTTTTAACTAAACAAAATTATCCATTATTAATCATTTATTTAAATCATGTACTTTAAAACATGTTAATATATTTTTTTATTTTAAATAACAATCACTTTGTTTTGATAAATTTCAATGGTAACTTTTAAATAATTTATTTTTTTATTTTTCTTAAATAATTTATTGATTAAAAAATGTAAAGCAAAACCAAAAACCAAATTTAAAAACTAAAATCCAAATCCAAAAGCTGAAAACACATATTATATTTTTTTGCTTTGTTTATTTACAAAATTTTTTTTCATCTTTTCAGTTTTAAATTAGATGTTCGATTATTTGAGATTTGTTTGTTGGTAATATTTGTTCAAAATAACTCAGCGGGTTTAAAAATTAAAAACCCAAACCAAAAACTGAAAATGAAAAGTAGAAACTTAAAAACCAAAATCCAAAATCCAAAATCTAAAAATAAAAACTGAACCTAAAAACTAATGAAAAACAATCATCACCACAAATTTTGGTGAACTGATTTTATATCAAAATATTATTTAAATTATGACAAAATCTAATTATATAAATTTTTAATCATAAAAAAATTCCGCGCTTTTAAGCGCGGGTCAAAATCTAGTGTCTGTTATTATTTTTTTGAAACACAAGCATTCATTCATATAAATAAGTTCAGGATGGAGCATTTAGCTCAAATCCTAGATACAAACATTGTTTAGCAAGCATATCAGCTGCCATGTTTTTTTCCCTTGAAATCCAAGAAAAGGAAATAGAAAAGAACTCGGTCGAGTAGCAGAGAATATCCGCAACGACCCCATACAGCTCCGGTAAAGTATTACCATTGTTGATGCTGTTTATCAATAGTCTTGAATCTGACTCACAAATGAGCTCCTGGATCCCCAGGTTCTTGCATTTAAGCAAGGCCGCTCTCATAGCTAAAGCTTCCCCCATCAACGGAGAGTAGACATGTTGTTGCATCTCGGAGAAGTTGAGCGTTTCGTGATGAGCTAAGATAATCCAGCCCAACCCTGCGCAGTTTGATGCTGCATGCCATGCTGCATTGGTTCGTAGGGTAGTAGTGGACTCGTGTTGTGTTGTAGGCGCTATTTTACTTGGCGCGGGTAGAGCTTGTTTCGTTTTCCCTGTTTCCCATTCTCTGGCTGACGAGATGGCCCTAGAGAGTGTGTCCATTACGCAAGCTGCAAAATTCTCAAAAACCAATTTATTCCGAGACGTCCATAAACTCCAGATGATCCAGGGTGCTAGATGACTATTGGAGATTCCTGATGGTGGAAGGCATGGTTGGGTAGCGAGTCCTGACCAGTTCTCCTCTAAATCTAACAATCTACTATTATCACAGTCAACTACAAAGGGAGCAGCTCTCCAAACATCTTGAGCATATTGACAGTGAAAAAATAGGTGATTGATAGATTCAGGGTTGCCACAGCGTTTGCAGCTTGGGTCGACTGAGATGTGTCTATCTACCAGCCTTGATCCAGCAGGTAGCGCTCCCTTTAAGGCTTTCCAGACAAAAGTTTTTATCTTTGGGGCTGTTTTAAGGTTCCATACCTGTTGATTCCAATTGATCAAGTTCTCGTGGGGAACTGCAGGAGTTGTTTCAGAGATGGCCGTGTTATATCCCGATCGTGTAGTGTACTCTCCTGTTTTGTTTCCCATCCAGCAAAGACGATCTGGAGCCCCAGCTTGACTAGGTTGCAGTTTCATTATTTGTTCTTCATAGATGGGGCACACCTGTCTTATTTTTTCTCTGTCCCAAACCCGAGATCCTGTGATCATGAGGCTGGCGACATTGAGGTTAGCTGTTTCTTCAGTCGGTGGACCAATTGGCGTTTCACATTTCGAGGTACTGAGCCAGGGATCCGTCCAGATCAGTACTGAGTTACCATCTCCTACTAGCCAGCCGGAATTCTTTTTAATGAGATCTCTGCCGATGAGTATACCCCTCCATCCATGGGATTCTGTGCTTTTGTCGCTGCATGTGAAAAAGTTATTTTCAGGGCAGTACTTAGCGAGCAGGATGCGCCCCATAAGGCAGTCTGGTTTGTGGATGAGGCACCAAGCCAGTTTAGCTAAGAAGGCGTCATTGAAACATTCAAAATCCCGGAATCCCAGCCCTCCCTTGCTCTTCGGTTGTGTTAGTTTAGACCAGGCAATCCACGCCATCTTCCTGTCCCCGTTACGATTGTCCCAAAAGAACCTCGTGACTGCTGATTGAATCTGTTTTGTCAACGACTTAGGGAGCTTGAAGCAAGTCATGGCGTGTGATGGCATGGCGGAGAGGACACTTTTGAGCATGATAATTTTCCCCGCTGCAGATAGGTATCGTGACTTCCAGCTGCTTGCTTTTTGTTTAATTCGATCTACAATAGATGCGAATAGGTCTCGCTTACGTCGGCCAAAGTGTTCCGGTAGTCCTAAATATTTTCCTACCCCTCCCTCCTTTTCAATTTGCAGGATCTGTTTCACCGCCGTTTTCAGTGAGGCTGGAGTCTTTTTAGAGAAAGTGATGGCAGACTTTTGGGTGTTAATGGTTTGTCCGGAAGCTTCTTCGTATCGAGAGAGGATTCTTTTGAGTGCTTCTCTACTTGTTTTGTTTTCTTTTAGGAAGAACATCGTGTCGTCCGCAAATAAGAGATGGTTTATGGGAGGCCCTCCTTGTGAGACTTTAATGCATGTAAGGCTGCCATCTTCTCGTGCTCGGTTACACAATCCCGAGAGAATCTCACTGCACATAATAAATATGTAGGGTGAGAGAGGGTCTCCTTGACGGATTCCTCTACTCGGTCGGACTCTTCCTCTAGGCGAACCGTTGATGAGAAAAGAGTATGTAACCGACGAAACACATTGCATAATCCAAGTAATACGCAAATGATGGAATCCCAATCTTTGCATAACCATCTCTATGAAATCTCATTCCAACCTATCATAGGCTTTGCTCATGTCGGTTTTAACCGCCATAGAGCAACGTTTCTTTGCTTGGGAAGTCTTGAGCGTGTGTAGTATCTCATGCGTGATAAGTACATTATCCGCTATAGCTCTGCCGGGAACGAAAGCGGATTGATTCTCAGATATTAGGGATGTTAGCAAAGGCTGCAATCTCCCGGTGAGAATCTTAGAGATTATCTTATAGTAGACGTTACACAATGCTATTGGGCGGTAGTCAGAGACTCGCTGCGGACTTTGGATTTTTGGGATCAAACGGACATGTGTAGAGTTGATTCCTGTAGGCATAATTCCCGAGGTAAAAAAGCTCTGGATTTCTGTGACGATATCTGGACCAATGTTTTGCCAGTTAGAATGGAAGAAACTCGCGGAGAATCCATCCGGTCCGGGTGCCTTGTCCGCATGAATATTCATGAGGGCGTTGTGAATTTCCTCTGGTGTGGGTATCAGAGTGAGCTTGGCGTTCTCTTCCTCGGTGATTACGGGTTTCAGTGCATAGATCACCGTTTCTCGTCTATTCTCGTTAGTACCATCAGTCGAGGAAGTGAACAAGTCTTGAAAGTAATCCACCACTACTGCTGTGATATCGTCCTCTTTGTAGACCTCTTGTCCTGCTGCGTTCTCTAGGACAGAGAATCCATTCGCTCTATTTCGTCCTTTTGAAGTTGCGTGGAAGAAACCCGTGTTTCTATCACCAAGGGTTAACCAAAGAAGCCTGCTTCTCTGTTTCCAGTAAGCCTCTTCTTCTTTATAGGCTGTATCAAGTTCCAGAGTTATTATTTGGATAAGAGAAGTGTCATTCAGCGGGCTGGTCATTGCTGATTCAAGTTCTGTTTTCTTCTGTTCAATTAGCATCCGGCTGTTGCGTCCTTGTGCTTTGCTTCAGTCAGTGATGGCCCTTCTAACTTGAGCAATCTTCTCGCTGATGGGGGAACCAGCTGCATTCTTCCAAGTTTCCAGAACCAGAGACTTAACTTCAGCATTGTCTTTAAGTCTGCGATCATAGTAGAAAAGTCTTTTTCTTTTTCTTCTTTCTGGTTCAAAATAAGAGACAACTGGTTTGTGGTCGGATCCCTCGTAGGCTAGGTATTGGCATCTAGCCGTTGGGTAGTTCTCTGCCCAAAGGCTATTGGCGACTGCTCTATCAAGTCTGCAACGAACAAAGTGGATTCCACGTTGTCCACGCCACGATAGGAAATCTCCCGAGTGTTGCAAGTCAAACAAATCTCCCTCCGAGAAGAAAGAGCGGAGATCTGAGAAAGATCCTTTTGGGCGTTGGGGTCCTCCCTCTTTTTCTGAGTCAGCTATAATATCGTTGAAATCTCCCGTTGCGAACCATGGTGCATCTCGCACATTTGCTTTCTCAATGAGGTCGTTCCAAAGGTTTTGTCTCTGTTTTCTATCAGTGTTGCCATAAATAAATGAGGCATGAAAACTTTTTCCTTCAAATACGATGATTGTGTCAATACAGTTTTCAGAAGAGGATAAAATGGTAACACTGATTTCTTGTTTCCAATAAAGCGCTAATCCTCCAGCTCCGTGACCCGTAAGCGGAACAAAGTGGTGACACTCGTACTCGAGGTGATCCACTGTCTTGAGGACCATCTCGGTGGGATTTTTAGTTTCCATAAGGAAGAGAACATCCGGAAAAATTCTTTTCTTAATCTCCCTTAGTCTTCGAACTGTCGCGGGATTCCCCAACCCTTGACAGTTCCATCTGCATATCGCTAAGGAGGAGGATTTGATGGATTGTGAAAATTCATCTTCTTCTTCCTTAAGGCTGGAACCAGGGTGCTAAGCGGCTGGTTTTCTGCAAGCGAGTTTGATGTTGATTGTCCTTGTGAAACAGAGTCTCGAGAAGATGTAGGTCTCTGTCTGGAGCTTCTGGTTTCAGAAGGAATTACTTTGCGTCTCAGTGTACTCTTTTGGTGTGCAACTTTTCTTCTCTTCGAACTAGTTTCTGGACGCGCCACTGAGATGTCATGTACCGGCTTTTTGCCAGGGGGTCTTCCCGGTTTCCTTTTTGGTGCCGCCATTATAGGAGGGTCGTTGTTGGGTTGAGGATCATTAAGCGGGGGACCCAGTCTAAAGGAAGCCGGGATTCTCTCTTGTGTAGCTTCTGGTACATGAGGTGGAATGTCCTCATCATTCACGATTGCATCAAGTGAGACTCTCGCCATTTTTGTTGCAGATAGTAAAATTTGTCCTTGTTCCTCAGCTCTTCGAAATCTTTCTTTTCGAGCTGCACTCTCAGTAGGATCAGCTACATTCAAGTATTGGAACATAACATCTCTGACCTTGTCCATGGCAACCGCCACTGCTTCAAACTGACTTGGATTTGTGTCCCGATGGGGAACCCCCCTCTCAGGACTATCCAAGAGATGTTTTGAGGAGCTAGATTCTTCTTGAAGAAGAATGGTTCCTTTTTTGGTGACCTCTCTGTAGTATGACCATGATCGGATTTCAGAGGTACGAGAACCCTGTCTCTGATCAAGTCGAACATGAGACTTGGGATGATGTTGTGGAGATAGGTTATGTTCCCTTTGGTTGTAGTGGATAGAAACCTGGTATCGAGGTCTACCATTCCCTTGATTAGGTCTGTGTGTAGCACGATGTCTTCTCTGTGGGTCTTCGTAATTGCGGTGAGAGTGGTGAGGTCTCTGTTCCTGCCGATAGCCTTGAGAATGTGACAACGTTTGGGGTGCTTGTTTACTCCTATAGTTATCCTGCTCGTTATGGCGTTTAGAGGTAAACTGGAAGTTGTTAAGGGCTCTGCGCTCAGGCTGAGTAACGTTTGGTTGGTCGGTTGCCACTGGGTTTTCTTCCTCCAGCAGCCGTTGAGTTCTTTTTTGTGCCTTTGCTTCAAGACAATCTCTTAAGTCATGGTCCAGCTTGCAGCACATAGAGCAATGACGTTCCAGTTTATCGTACTCCAAGAAAACTGTTATTTCTTTTCCACTGCTGAACTTAATGGTAGACTTCTTGATGAGCGGTAGTCGACCATTGATATGGACTCTCATTCGAGCAGAGAGGGCTGTGATGTCAACAGTTTCCACAATTCCTATATCCTCCCCAATGCTTATGATTATTTTTTCTGTCCAAAGGTGGATGGGGATCCCTTGGACCTTGATCCAGAATGGGATGAGAGATGGGAATGTAGGGGAGATAGTTGGTTCCCATCTTTGGAGGATAATCATCCATCGACCATAGTGGTAAGGTCTATCTTCCAGGACTGCATTTAAGTCAGCTTCTAGTTCAAACTGAAATTGGAACATACCCTAGCCTAGGTCTGCTCCAATTGGTCTTATTTCAATTTTCCATTTTTCTGTGTAGATGGGGATAAGCGCTCCCAATTAAGCGCCGAAGGGTTTGTGACACGTCCAATCAAGGTGAGTGAGTGTCTGTGTAAGTAAGTGATGGATTCAGGTTCATCAATGCGAACTCTCGCTTTTCTTGGTGGCTCAGCTAGTTCTTCTGCGATACTCTTTCCTTTTTCAACAATAGAGAGTCTTCTAGCCATAGTAATGAATGTTTACACCTAACTTTTCAGCAATAAGTAGGAGAATAAATGCTGGTAGTTACCTCAAAGGATTATTATAAAAACCTTTTGAGTGTTTCTGGTTCCGAAGTTGGAACCCCAAACTTTCGGAGATAGAAGGAGAAGCAAATCTTGCCCTCTTTGAGAGGACAGAGGAAGCAGGTACAGAGGTATAAAGTTGGAGACCCTAACTTTATTACCGTTGTGTATTCTGAGAAGGAGTCTCGTCTTGGTTGTGGATGATGAGTGTCGTAGAGCAGAGGAGGGGAACTTCAAGATCCAAGACAACCACGGTGAAGCTCCACAGACTCAAGAGAGCAGAGGAGCGAAGTTCTGGATGTGTACTCCGAGCAGATACATAGAGAATAAAACCATTGTTAGCTACGAGGACGGCTTCACGGTGGTTTGGAGCTTCGCCAGCGGTCCCTCCGACCCGGGTCGGGGGAAGAACCCGGAGGATATTGCCTCAGATACTGCTATTATCCAGCGGTTTATTCTAAATGCAGGAACAATTTGAAAATTCCTGGATTTTTCTTTTGTTTTTACTCCAGAACAGGAAAAAAGTCAGCGGATAAAAGAGGGATCTGTGTCAGCTGTAAAAGGTAATAACCTTTCTAGTAAAAGGTGCCTGGGAGAAACCTCTCACTAAAACCTCTCACTAACCTCTGGTACACAATATCTAGTGTCTATTATATTACGTAATTGTCTACTGTTTTTGTTTATTACGATGCACCAACAAAACAAGTTATTTGTGACTATCCAAAACAGAGTGGATATCCGTCTCAGACTAACTCAAATAATTTCCAATAATTTTGCATGCTAGCAAAGTTTCATGCACAATCAGGTAATATAAATTTTCATTCACAATCAACATTATTAGGAGTTATATATGATTAAAAACCATTGCTTAAAAGTTATGGTCTCACTCCCTTCTAAGTACTGTATGTCTCATTCCCCCTAGCATGCATTGTTTTGACTTTGATGGTTCTATTTCGTCCCACCCTAAATGTCAGCTGAATCATCCCTGATACGCATTTACCACAGTGTTAGTATATATGCCAAGTGAAGTAGATTGTTGTATAGAAGGTAGATTAGAATGTACCCTTCCACCACTACCACGTGTGTTGTTGTAGTTGCTGCTGGATCTCCTGGTTTGTCCTCTGTTCGTGTTGCTGCTTTCATCATCAGCGACCGTGAGAATTGTTGGTGAAGAGGAATGGTCAGCGGTGGTCACCTGCGGTTTGATATTGCATTTCACTCTCTTCTCCTCTATTTCGAGCATTGACATAGCTGAATCAAAAGAGGGAAATGGCTCACGGTGTTTTATAACATTAATAATGTTATCAACCTTTCGTTCAATCATTGAGAAGTACATGACAAGCGTACGATCAGTTACAGGAGAATTCACATTTGCTAGCAAATCGGACAGATATTTCAGCTTCTGACTATAGTCCTGAACCGACATGTCACCAATTTATGTGGTACATAACTCATTATCGAGCTGCTGTATTGCTCTGGTCTCCTTGTTGTTGCTGGTTCTCGATTCGGAGCCATATATCACGAGTTGTACGTATTAGAGAAGATGAATATTCTTCTTATTTCTGATAAAGATCAACGTTTACATGTGCATGACTCTTATATGAGCCAAACAATTGTAACAAACAAATAAACCAATAACAGAATAATAAACCGGTCTGTCTTGAAGGAGGAACCGAAGAGAGGTCGAGCTAGCTTACCATAAAAGCAGAGTTTGACAAGGCCGTCTCGTTTGTGCCAAGTGCCATCATCGTTTCCGGCCGGTTGGAGTGTGCCATCAACGTGAGTAAGGACGTCAAAGGCGAGACAGTGAGTAAGAAATGACTCCCTCCAAGCATCATAGATGTGATCGTTTAGATCGAGAGTGGTGGGATTGTGGGACTTAATGTTGGTAACACCAAATGCTCTTTCAATATTGGCTTGTGGACCAGCCATTACACAAGAAGAAGAAGTGAAGGATGGAAGAAGAAAACATATAAGAAATGATCAAGAACGCCTAAACTATGATACCATGAAAGTTGAATACTATATATTGATACGCTATATATATCAATGGTAAAGATAGTTACACAAAGTTAGGTAACTATATATTTACCGAGAATATTTCAACAAGAAATTATCATATATTGCTAACAAGGATATCTGGACTAAAACTCAGATACCCACAGTTATCCAAATCTATTTAAAAAAAAATACAGAAAATTAAAATTAAATTAACAAATTAACCATTTATTTATGGGTAATTCTCTCAATAAAACAGAAAGCAATACATATATATACACGAAGGGGAAGGAGTCATAGACCCAGAACAGATAATATTTTTTTGAACACAAACCATAGATCTATTATTTTTAACAAACACACTAATTTCTTCCCTTGAGGTTCTGGAGCAACTCAGCTTTCTCCTTTAGAGCTCTATCCAACTCCGAACTTTTTGACCGCAACCTAGCCGTAGCTAAATATATAATTGGAAAAAAATCATAAGTTTCAGAACAAAAACAACAAGAAAATATAAAAACATACCAATAATGCAGTACGTTAAATAACCAAAAGATATCCATAGGAATCCAGAGGTATATTTATCCACATGAATCAATCCAAAACAGAGTTTTTATTAGGCATGTGCATTCAGATACCCGAAAAGTATTTTCGTTTTCAGTACTTTGATTTTGGATTTTCAGTATTTTGGTTCGGATATTTAGACTTCGACTTTAGTAATTTCAGATCGGGTTCAAATAATCAATAATCAGTCGTTTTTAGGTTTTTTCACAAAGATTAAAAAACATTTAATTTTGCATATTTTTAAGATAAAACACTATTACATATATCTAACAACATTTCAGCCAATAAAAAAATAGTAAAATATATAAAATTAATAAATACTGAGTTGAAATTATATGAGTTGAAATTATAAAACCACAGCAAATTGAAGCGGAGGGAGTAAAGCTTATTAAATTTCTAAAAACATACTTTTAGATTATACACTGAAAATATATGTGATTCAATACCCAAAATACAGTATGTGATAACAAAAATCAAATAAATAAGATTTTTTCATGCATAAACTTTGAGTCGGGTGTGGATTAAGGTTCGGGTAAAATATCCAGTCCTAATTCCTATCAAAACAATCACACCTACGATAATCGATTTACATTCCACTGAGAAAAGATTCGATCTTAACAAATTAACAGGAGAAAACACACACAAAATATTCCATCATATGTGTTCATACCACAGTGTTCTTATCAAAGCAATCACACATACAAAAATCGATTTACATTCCATAAGAGAAAAGTCGATCTTAACAAAACAAGATTCCATTTGAGATCAATCCAAACCACCAGGGGCGGACCCACGTTAGGGAGAGTGGGTTCACTTGACACCACAAATATTATATAAAAACGTTTTTGTAGGCTATATACATAAGTTTTTAGTGGCATATTAGGTTGAGAGAGGTATGAATGAACCCACAAACTGGGGTTCAAGTCCCCTTGAAGACCTTTTATATCTTTTTTGACCCCACATATATATTTTTCTGGGATCGCCACTGCAAACCACACAGTTTTAACCTAAGCAGTCGCACCTATGGGAATCGATTAAGGTTCGTTCCATTGAGAATAGATTCCATCTTAACACAGAAAACAAAAACAAAAAAAAAGCTTCGATCCTATGTGTTCTTATCAAGAGTAAAATATTACGACGAAGCAACTAAGGTGTGGGGATAATTTAATTGTTAAGCATATCTTCGTTATTATATATATAAATTTTTCATAAGATATAATAATGATAAGATTATTAGAGAGTTAATGTAACGTGGTTTTCTAGTAATAGTTCTTTTTAAAAAAAATCACACATGAAGTCAAGTCATGACTTTTGTTTTAATAAAGAAATAGATTTTGAGTGCGAGTATATTTTTTTTTTAAAAATTTTTTACCTAATATAATTGATATGTTCGTGTGTTTGTATAATCATATTTTTGCGCTGCTATTTATTTTTTCTGTCTCAATTTGAAACGTAAATTATGGAATTAAAGTCACTCAGCAGTTTTAGTTATTTAAAAAGTGATATCGGTCACTTAAGCGTTTACAATGAAAGTTAGTCAATATGAATCCAGCTTACAAATTAGTTATTGTTAGCTGTGATAATGCAGTAGTTAGATTCCAATTTTTTATTTTTTTTTTGCAGTTATTATATAAAAGGGTAATATAGTTATCATATTAAAAAATACTTTTTTTGTTAAAAATAATAGTTGGACACAATTTTTTATCAATTGGGTATGATCCAAATTTAATAGTAGTGGTGCAACCTAATATTCTAGAACGGATATATTCTGTTTGATTCTATCAATTATTTTTATGCTAATCTTGATTATGTGTTTGTTGAAACTTTTTAGATCTATGAATAATTTTTGTGTTACAAGATTACGAATTTATGAAATTATTTTTTGTGTGTTTTATAGCTATCTAAATTAATTAATTTTATTATATTTTTTTCTACAACTTCATTCTCAAATATATAATCACAATTTCTCATTGCTAAATGACACGTATGGTATGAAAATAGTTTGAATGATGGTGTTAATATCCCCAGGTTATGTTATATATTTATCTGGTGTCGATCATAACAGTTAGCTATATATTCTGACCTGGTTCAAGTCTAACTAGTAGTAAACAGACTATGCACTTTCATCAAATCCAATGTTCAATTCAAATGTTGATGTAAATGTAAATATCTTTGTAGTTTAGACTCATTTGCAGGAAAACAGAGGAATTTGTATGACTCAAAACTGATCTCCATCTTTGTTACAGCATATTACATTATTATGTTGGGTATTATTGACCGGAACATAACTCATGTTATAAATTTGATAGACAACAATTAGTTGAAATTCTTTACAATTTTTTGTTTATCTTTAAACAAACAGAGTTTTGATCAATCGAAGACATGAACACTAAATATGGAAGAATATAAAAACTTTTGTTTTGTTTTTTTTTTAAAAAATTTAGTGCTTTGATATTAATTGTAGATTTGATCATTTTATTAGATGATAGAAAACTTTTTTGTTTTTATTCTTTTATTTAAATATATAATATTTTTTTAATAATTTTTTTTTTGATAATATGACTCTAAATATGATCATATTATATATGTGTCTAATATATAATATGATCTCAAACTAAATAATTATGTTTTTTGGTATAAAACTGAATAAACTGAAAATCGATGGTATATATACCAAATCAAAATTGTTAATTCTCGGCAAACATTAGAAATAACCATATTCTGCAATATCCAGTCTTCAAATTCCAGCATTGCAAAAGTTTAAGAGTAAAGCTAAGTGCTTTAAATTATTAGAAGCCTTTCACACGTTATAAAATCGGGAGACAAAATCCCATAAAAGTTGCTCTTCCACTCTATCATGTTTGGCCATGCGCATATGAGTAAAAAAACTCATGTAAGCAGACTTCTTGCAAGATGTTCCCGAGCTGTTGCCAATGCTTGAGTTAATGTCTGCAAACCCACCCAAAATCCAAAATCAAATTAGTGAAACAGTTTAGCCAAACACAGAACCCAAAATGATCAAAAACTAAATCATATTTTGTCATCACCTGTTCAGTGAGTGAACCACTAGCTTCTGTGCTCTGCATTGCTACTTTCCCCGCAATGACGTTAGGATCCGTTTCAAGAACCACCCTGAAACACATATATTCCACAAGTCATAATCAACCAATAGCTAAATGCTAAGATATCTATGACAACTCTAAAAAACAATAAGTGTAGAATTTTATTTCCTAAAATCTACATGCTTTTAAGAAAAAAGTAAAAAAGCTGTTAAATGTATGATTTCTAAATTGAAAGATAAGCTAAGCTCAGAACAAGAATTCAAAGTCAATTGCTGAGATCGTTAATTACTAAATAAAAGAAGTGCTTAATTATTATACAAAGTCTAGCTAATACCTTAGAAGAAGTGCAACAGCATCGAAAAAGCCTTGAAGAACAGAAGACAAGACGAGGTAGTTCTCATTTTCGCCTCCAGTAACAAAGAAGTGAAGATCCTGAGCAAACTTATAGACGATGTCCAGCAGTGTGATTTCAGCTGCACATTAAATGTTCAAACCCAAACAAATTAAACACACATCTGTAAGCGATATAAACCCAACACTACACAAAGAAAATGTTTTAAAATGAATCATATTGTGTTTACCTTCAGTGCGAGCATTGGTGTTAGAGGTCTTGGAGAAGACAAGTTTCTCAAAACTCAACTTGGCAGCATGAGTAGACCAGTCATCAGAGTAATACTCGACAGCCACAGGCTTCCCTTCAGAGTCTAGAAGTAGAATGTTCTTCACCAAAGGACATGTATCCTTATTCAATTTTATATGGACAGAGTCAGTTTATATCAGTTTCTGCTTCTTTAGTAATCTGATATTGACATCTAATGTTAAGGCATACCTGGAGTAAAAGAGTGGTTGCTCAAGGACTATGGTGTACGTCTACCTAGTGTCATATGATGTTGCCAGGTTTTGGAGGGAGTGATCCTCATCGTGGTAGGAATCTTAGCTCATGTGCTTCGGATATGAATGATTTAGTTTCTGCTCTAGTGGCAGTATGCATTATTGGACTGCCATGAGAGATACTTTCCTGATAGCTAGAATTGCTGGTAACAACATTCATATTTTTAGAATAAGATTTGAGTTCAAGACTATTTATTGATGATCACTGCATTGTGTTGCTATAATAGACTTTCATCACTTGAGTATGTACTTATTCAGACTTGAAGGCTAGTGACTTGCAATTTGTGGTTGGTTTCTACATTAGTCGAGTTAATAACTTGTGAATGATCTCTTCATCACAATGATTATGAAGCAAAAGAAGAACAAGACATAGATAACACACCGCTTTGGGTGTTAGTTTAGTCATTAAAGTCTCAGATTTACAGACAATAGATATCCTAAAACAAAAGTCACAGACAGACAGACAGACAAACCAGTTATTTCATTAACATATATCAGAGGACCTAAAAAACCTTATCGCTCCACTTGTTGATGATCAAAGATGACGAGGACGGTAACCGAGAGCATCCGTGAAGGCGCTTCTCTCAAATTTAACCCCTGCATACACGCCGTTTTTACCTTGAAAAAAACACACATTATATTAGTCTATCATCTAATACCACAGAACAATTAGATTACATTTAAGTACTTACCCCAGAGAAACTCTTGAGGGTTATCAATGATGCTGTGCCTGGCAAATGGCCCTGTATGTGCCAACGCTTGAAGAACGAGAATGTCTCCAGCAAAAGGATGAAGCAAAGGATGAGAATCAACCGCTTTGCCTAAACCAAAAGATTCCATTTTAGCAAGTATGGCTTTCCCATGCTCAGTCAGCATTACCATACCTACCAGAAAAGGTCCTCCTCCCACCACAATCTTAGCCCCAAGCTTCACACAAAGGGAATAGACCTCGGCAAGCACATCTTTCAGATATTGGAGAAACAGGTCGAGGATACCATAACCTCGTCGTGGTGGTGGTGGTGGTGGCGGCGGCGGCAGCGGCGAATACAGCACCAAATCTCGTGGGGGCGTACTGTAGCCACGGCTGAGTAGACCGTCACCTCGTAGTGTTGGCGGCGGCGGAGGACGGTACACCAAATCTCGCCCCTGGTTCTTACCGTAGCCACGAGCATAGCTGGCTCCTCTTCCCCCCAATACCCTAGCAAATCTCATCGCCATTGTCGCCGTCATCACTCGATTCGTCTCGTCTCTCACTCGATTCCTCTCGTCTCGTCTCGTCTCGTCTTCTCTTCGTCAAATAAATATCCCACTCTGACAGACAGGGCTTTCTTCTTCTTTTTCTTCCTCTTAATGGGCCTTGGTTTCTTTTATTTTGGGCTATTCATTTAATGACACGCATGATTGCCATTTTTTCTCATACTTTCTTTTTGAGTTTGAAAATATTATTTTAATCAATTAATTATTACTTTAAAGGACAATTCTCTCAGAATTTTTTTACATTTCATTAAATTATCTATACTCATTAAATTAATAAATACAAAACTTACCCAGAGTACCAGATTTTTAACCGAACCAAACCTTAGTCTAAATCTTTACAATTCGAAAAACCAGAACCAAATCAAAGTCTAGAAAATAAATTACAACTATAATAACTTTATTAAGTCTTATCTAAGAGTAAATATTTGATAATAAGCTCAATTTAAGCTGAATCCTATACCTAAACCGAGCCCAAACCCGATGATGAACAAAAAGTCATCAAAAAGATCAAACCCCTATAAAAATATGGATGGTCGTTTGTTTAAACTTACGGTGGTCTCCATTAGTTTAATCAATTACGGAGTAGCAAAAAGTAAGCAATAGTAACATACTGAAGAAGAAGTCTACGTTCCTCGGCGAACTTTTCAAAACCTAATTAGTTAATTATTAATTTAAGGCATCAATTAATTACTAATTAAAATCTAATTAGTTAAAAGCAAAGACATGAAGAGAAATAAAGGTCAAGCTCATTTAAACATTCACGTCTCAACTTTTTAGTTTTAAATACACCACAGTAAAAGGTCGCATACAAAGCAGTTATTTGATGAACATCTCTCAAACATAAAGGCTCATCGCAGACATAAAAACTAATTTAGGTTGAGGCGCTTGATCAACTTGGCTTTGTTATGCGCCAGAGCTCTATCCAACTCCGAACTGTTTTTACGCAACCTAGACGAAGCTTAATAAAAAATAGAGAGAGAAGATTCATAAGTTTCAGAACAAAAACAACATGAAAAATGTACATAAGAAATAACATACCAGTGATGCAGTAAGCAAGATATCCGAAAGAAATCCATTTGAATCCAGAGGCAAATTTCCCCACCTGAATCAAACCAAACAACACATTCTTATCAAAGCAGAATCCATTAACATTCCATTGACAAAATAAGAAGGAAAACACAACACACAGAAAAGAAAGATAGTGACTTCATCTGAGTACAGAGGTAGAGTTAAATCTCAGTGTTCTTATCAAAGCAATCACACATACAAAAATCGATTTACATTCCATAAGAGGAAACAAGATTTCCGTTTGAGTTTCTCCACCTGAATCAACCCAAACCACACAGTTTTAACCTAAGCAGTCGCACCTATGGGAGTCGATTTAGGTTCGTTCCATTGAGAATAGATTCCATCTTAACACAGAAAACAAAAACAAAAAAAAAGCTTCGATCCTATGTGCTCTTATCAAGAGTAAAATATTACGACGGAGCAACTAAGGTTTCATACCTGCTTGACCACGGGACTCCTCGCCATCGCCGTCATGATTTGCGTCGTCTCTCTCTTAGGGTTCGTCTCCATCTTCTTCTTTTCGTCTATAAATAATCCCATTCTCACTCTGCCTTCTTCTTTCTCTTCCTCTCTTAATGGGCCACGATTATTTCGGCCTATTTACATGTATTTCGATCCGGTTTATTTAGCCTACTTTCCCTTTTCATATGCAACGTAATATTCTAGAATGGATATATTCTGTTCGATCCTATCAATTATTTTTATGCTAATCTTGATTATGTGTTTGTTGAAACTTTTTAGTTCTATGAATAATTTTTGTGTTACAAGATGACGAATTTATGAAATTATTTTTTGTGTGTTTTATATCTATCTAAATTAATTAATTTTTCTTATATTTTTTTTATAATATTTTGAAGCTTTTATTTTATTTCCATATCATTTTTAGATTTTAGCAAAGATTCAAAATTTATAGTTATATATATAAATAGTTATTTAATTTAAAATTAGATCAAAATGTAAATTCCGATCACTCACACATGTCTGGTCCAACCATTAACGAAGCTACAATACCAAGTCAATGTTCGGTCCAATTTTTTGATGGATTTTCAACTACTAAATTTTGTTGTCAAAAAACGATTGGAAATTTCTAACTTTTTTTCCAATTTGTTCCATCAAAAGTATAAATATTTACAACTCATGAAGATTATATTCCAGGCGTAGTGTGTTAAACTATAACCAAATACCTTATACATATCAACAACCACTATTATGTTAATAATCAGAAAAGTGAAATACAAAATGGTGATCATATTCTGGGCGTAGTGTGTTAAACTATAATCGTAGACTTTATACATATATTAATAATCAGAGAAGTAAAATACAAAATTTATATATTCAATATATTCATAACCAAACCAAACCAAACTAAATTATACTAAACATATAATTCCACCTCCCCTAAATATTTCTAAAATACAGAACAAAAAAAAAAATCATACACAATTTTCCAATGCAAACCTACAAAACACAAAACCCTACAAAATTCATAACGAACATTATACATAAAGTATACCCCCCGTAGGGTGGGCGGGCCCTAGTATACTATATATTGCAGTTTTTGTTTACACCACAAAGAAAGAAAAATTATTGTAATTTATTAATTTAAATTGATTTTAAATGATGACATTATCTATAAAAAAAATTATATAAAAATAAAATATTTAATTTATTATAAATACAATGATAGAATATGCAAATAAAAGAAAGTACTTAACTATCTATGTTTCCAAATATATTCTTATTAAATTTATTTAAAACATAATTTGCTTTGAAAAATTTCATAGAAAATAATGAGTACATAAATAATTACATTAAATTTTAACTTTTAACTATTTTAAAATAAAATTTGCTTAAATGTTGTTGAGCCAGCCCTACTTTTAACATGTCATTAAGCGTAGAAGAGAAGTATCTATACTCTTTTAAAAATCATCCGTAATGTTAAAAACTACAAAGCGTTTTTAGAATAAATGGAAATGGAGAACATGTTTCTACTATATGACTTACGAACCAAGGCAACTAAAAGTCTCCTTTCCTCTCTGTTTCTCTTTCTTTTAAAGGTTAAATCATTTTCTGACTGCTTCCTTCAAAGACTATGCCAACCTTTCTGGCGAGAGGGATGATCGGTAACCGATCTAGAACGCTCCTCCTCGGGATTACAAATTCTAGACTTTCTAGTTCAGGTATACTCGTTGCTAGGGCTTTTTCCTCCTCCATCATTCCAATCACAGCAACTCTCTTACATGGTGATGGTATCGGTCCCGAAATCGCTGAATCTGTCAAACAGGTCCCTTTCTTGTAATTAGCGAACGCTAACATTTGTCTTGGTCTCTGTTAATGTATGTATGATGATCCAGGTGTTCAATGTCGCTGAGGCTCCCATTGAATGGGAAGAACATTATCTTTGTACATTAAAAGATCCTAGGACCCAGAGTTTCCTAACATGGGAATGTCTCGAGTCTGTGCAGAAGAACAAGGTTGGTCTGAAAGGGCCAATGGAATTGTCATTGCCATTGTCAAGTCCAAGAGGTCATAGTATTATTATAAATCAAAACGAGAGCTTAAAATCCAAGACAAACATAGATGTCTTTTAACGGACTGGAAAATAAAACAGAAAGCAATACATATATATACACGAAGGGGAAGGAGTCATATACCCAGAACAGATAATATTTTTTTGAACACAAACCATAGATCTATTATTTTTAACAAATACACTAATTTCTTCCCTTGAGGTTCTGGAGCAACTCAGCTTTCTCCTTTAGAGCTCTATCCAACTCAGCTCTATTTTTTTGAACACAAACCATAGATCTATTATTTTTAACAAACACACTAATTTCTTCCCTTGAGGTTCTGGAGCAACTCAGCTTTCTCCTTTATAGCTCTATCCAACTCCGACATTTTTGGCCGCAGCCTAGCCACAGCTAAATATATAATTGGAAAAAATTCATAAGTTTCAGAACAAAAACAACAAGAAAATATAAAAACATACCACTGATGCAGTAAGCAAGATATCCAAAAGATATCCATACGACTCCAGAGGTATATTTATCCACCTGAATCAATCCAAAACAGAGTTTTTATTAGGCATGTGCATTCAGATACCCGAAAGTATTTTGGGTTTTCAGTACTTTGATTTTGGATTTTCAGTATTTTGATTCGGATATTTAGACTTCGACTTTAGTAATTTCAGATCGGGTTCAAATAATCAATAATCTGTCGTTTTAGGTTTTTTCACAAAGATTAAAAAAACATTTAATTTTGCATATTTTTAAGATAAAAACACTATTACATATATATCTAACAACATTTTAATCAATAAAAAAAATAGTAAAATATACAAAATTAATAAATACTGAGTTGAAATTATTGAGTCGAAATTATAAAACCACAGCAAATTGAAGCGGAGGGAGTAAAGCTTATTAAATTTCTAAAGACATACTTTCACATTATACACTGAAAATATATTCAATACCCAAAATATGTGATAACAAAAATCAAAGAGATAAGATTTTTTCATGCATAAACTTTGAGTCGGGTGTGGATTAAGGTTCGGGTAAAATATCCAGTCCTAATTCCTATCAAAACAATCACACCTACGATAATCGATTTACATTCCACTCAGAAAAGATTCGATCTTAACAAATTAACAGGAGAAAACACACACAAAAAATATTCCATCATATGTGTTCATATCAACAAAAAAAATATTACGACGAAGCAAATAATGATTCATACCAGCGCGATCACGGATCTAGTATTTTTCGCCGTCATGATTCGCGTCGTCTCTCTTAGGGTTGGTCGTTTCGTTTCTTCTGCTCGGGGATAATATACCATTCTGGCTGGGCCTTCTTCTTCTTCCTCCTGGTGGGTTAGTACTTTTATAACCTTTTATTTGGGCTAGGTTATGATAGCATTACATGATGTTGATTTATTTGGGCCAGATAAAATATCTTTTTCCAATCTTTTATAAAAAAAAAAAATTGTAACACTTTTATAATTCTTTATTTATATACTGTTTTTTAAAACATTCAAGTCTCAACTTTGAGTTTAAGCACAAACCTTTTAATTCTGACTATTTAAAATTCTTTGATGTTTTATTATATAATGACCACTCATTTGCTGTGCAAAACCATTTGTTTGATTATATAATGAACTAGTAGTAGTTATTCACTTCTGTAACGCCAACACGATTCTTAGGTCTCTCTTTGCGCTCACTGCCTTCTGTTGGGAGTATCGATTTCGACGATAAAGAGGGTATAGCGATAAATCTTTAATTGAGAAGCAAGACAAGACAACTAATAAGGCCAACTAGAGAAAGCTGGGTTAATAAGTCAAAGAAGATCTTTAATTTAGAAGTAATACATGACAACACTTAGAAAATCTTTAATTTAGAAGCAAGACATGACAGCTAATTTAGAAGAAAGACATGACAACTAATTAGGCCTACTAGAGAAAGTTTAATACAACGCAGTTACTTGATGAAGATCTAAAACATAAGCCAAAAAACATGTCAATGGCATGATTCTGTTCAGTAAGTTGCTTAATCGCGAGACTCATTCCATTCCGCAAGCGCCTGAAAAAGAAGATAAAAAATATAAAAGACATAATATCAAATTTTATTTTTTGTTGCAAAAGGGCATAAATAATATCAATGTAATACAATTTAATGATGAATGTTCCTTTTACCTGTTTCATCTGCTTCTCTAGATCTGCTACATAATCTCCATGTACATAAGCAGCCATGCCATATCCCACACCGAATAGCAGAACGGAAACCCCAAATTTCTGTCCTAATCTGATCGGCTTTGAAAGAGAGAAATTTATATCAATTATCATTATCAGACAAAAAAATAATCAGACAATCGCACCTATGGGAATCGATTTAGTTTCTACTGAGAAAAGATTCAATACTATGTGTTCTTAATCCAGAGCAAAGTATTACGACGAAGCAAATAAGGATCCATACCTGCGGACGTATCGCTGATTTCATATGCCTCCTCGTCATACTTTGCGTCGTCTCTCTCTCTCTATTATTAGGGTTCCTCGTCACCGGATTCGTCTCGTGTGAATGGTTCTCTTCTCTTCGTGGATAAATATCCCATTCTGACTGGGCCTTCTTCTTTTTGTAATGGGCCTCAATTTCTTTTATTTTGGGCTATTTAATGACACGCATGTCATACATGATTTCGATTTTTCTGTAAGCCAGTGTAAACTTTCCCTTTTGAGATGGAAAGAAAAATACTTTCCTTTTCTTGTGTTTTCTTTCATCCAAACTCTATTCTTTTTAATATCTCAAATATCTAGATGTTGATGTAATAGTGTCCAAATGAACAACATCTGAATGCATCTAGATGCAACATACGGAAACTAATACAAGTTTATGATTTTTGATCCGCATAGGACTGTCAACTGTGTCTTTCAGTTCTTGATTCTTAGTTTTGCTAATTTCAGAAACAAGAGAGAGCTACATTATTCAAAAACAAGTGAGCTAATTGTAGTCTTTAGTCTGTTTTTTTTTTTCTACAACTTCATTCTCAAATATTTAATCACAATTTCTCATTGCTAAATGACACGTATGGTATGAAAATAGTTTGAATGATGGTGTTAATATCCCCAGGTTATGTTATCTATTAATCTGGTGTCGATCATAACAGTTAGCTCAATATCCTGACCTGGTTCAAGTCTAACTAGTAGCAAACAGACTATGCACTTTCATCAAATCCAATGTTCAATTCAAATGTTGATGTAAATGTAAATATCTTTGTAGTTTAGACTCATTTGCAGGAAAACAGAGGAATTTGTATGACTCAAAACTGATCTCCATCTTTGTTACAGCATATTACATTATTATGTTGGGTATTATTAACCGGAACATAACTCATGTGAGGTGTTAATTAAGTACAGCTTTAAAGTTTATCCCCAGCATAAAGATAAGAAACATAACTTGCTTTGATAATAAAAGATAAGAAACATACACCTAACGTCTGCTTTGATTTTTATAGTGTGACAGATTTTCCTCTCACGTACGTCAAATTATATTTGTCTATTTCGAGGTACGTACCTATTGACAACGTAACTTGCAATGAGTATGTTCAAACAATTAAAATCGGTATGAACTAACCAATGTAACCATGTTTCAAATGCGGTATAAATTAGAACGGTGTTAATTGTCACACACGTAACTGCGGCACGCTCTAGGAAGTTCCAGAAACAAACACACTCCACAGCAATAATATAATCATAACGATGTACTAGCTCTTGTGTAATAATGGCTGCAGCCTTTTCCTTTAGCCGATAAATGTTCTTCGTTTGTGTTTTCCTCGTATTTACCATTTGTGACCATAGTTGATGACTCTGTTTGTATATATCTACTCTATTAAAAGAGAAGAAGTCTAAATAAATCTACTTAAAAAAGTTGTTTGGACCCTTTCATTATACTAACATTTTTTTATATCTTTCCTTATATTTCTCTAACAATATTGTACAATAACATTATATCATATAACTTACTTTATATTTCTCTAACAATAAATTAGTCAATATTCTTATTTATTATACATTACTCTTATCGGTCAATATTTTTATTTCTCCACAAAATATTATTATAACCTTATACCATATAATTTCATAATATGTGACTGATTTCACACATTAAACAAAAAATATATCATTTGCTTGAGCCACCAACTGTGCAGAGTACCCTCTATCATTTCCATTGATTAATTTTCATAGCTGATGTTTGATAAAAAGAGAGTATAAAATATATTGAACATCTCCATTCACGATAAATATGTTTAAAACCAAACATATTATTATTTTTAGAGTAAACCTATCTATAACATAGTATATTGTAATAATACAAAAACCGGTTTATTATCATAGTATTCTAATGTTTGGGGATATTTATACAAACAAGTTATAAAATTAATGATTTACTATTCTAGAGANAAACCCGAAAAATATTTGAAAAATACTTCAAACCATAAATAAATACTCAAAATATATTCAAATATCTGAAAACCTTGAATTTTACCTAATCTTACTCGAAAAACAAAATATACCCAAAAATTTGATTTGAATATCCAAAAAAAAAAAAAAAAAATTTATATATATATATATATATATATTTTAGAACCCGAAACCTAAAACTGTAACTAAAACTTAAAAGAATATACATCATACCAAAAACATATATCAAATATCCAAACATATATAATAAAAAAAATATTGAGTGCTTTTATGTACTCGATCAGGTCTCGGTTATGATCCATACTAGAATCGATTCCTGCGGGTCTTTAAAGATAGCCAGTAAGTACTTTATCATGGATCCTAGCCGAACCTATATTTTTGGGTCGGTTTGGTCGTGTTTTTCGATCCGGATAAAATGTCAAGACCTAGAGAGAGTTACATTAAAAACTTACATATAAAATCTCAAATAAACTAATTTATAAATTACATAATTTTTCAAAAAATCTATTTTATATATTAAGATTTGTAGACTAATAATGTACATCATTTCTAAAATACTAAATCATATCAAAATTTGTTTATAATCTAACAAAAACCCGCGCTTTTGAAGCGCGGGTCAAAATCTAGTATATATATTAATACTCTCAACTAATAAATATAACACTCAGCTAATAATATAACGTCCCTAATAGCGTTTTTAATTCTCTCTTCGTATATAGTATGTTGGAATATTTCCTTATCCGATTTGCACTATTATATAACATTGACCATGGCTTAAAACTATATTTAGGAAACTACTATACGGGTCAGATAAGGTCAAACCTATTTGTTTTGACAAGGAACCATCGTTTTGTTCTGTAATTGTAATTAGACCACTTTTATGGCAGAGACGGTGAATCAGTTTTTTTTTTTTTTTTTTCGGGTTTTATCTGATTTAAAAAAAAATTAAATAGGAATCAATCGTGGGCCGTCAGAGACCCGCAAAACAGTGCCAAAAACGGACAACAAACGTAGCTTATTCCAGAACAACAAACCACGTTTTTTCTTTTTTTTTGGGTCCCACTCCAACTTTTTCCCCTTGAAACCCCTTCTAAAAGCTCGCGACAAAGGTGCTCATACTGGTCTTTAGGGTTTCTGAGTTGAAGAGAGGAAAGATGGACTCTGGATTAACTAATGAGAATCCAGTTAGCTACCAGAAGAAACAACGGCGTCTTCGTACTGATCGAAGCAACACCGATGAGTTCTCAAGAGAACCAATAGATCAGCTCGAAACTTTTGATATCCTTTAATTTTTCTTATAACCTGTAACACTGCATATTCTCATAATTATGTTTATTATCTGATCCAATAAAATTTTCTCTTAACAATCTACAAATCATATAAAAGATATCAAAGATCCAGAGTATCCTATGAAATCTCTGGAAGATCTCCGTGTAGTTACAGAAGAATCAGTTGAAGTTGATGATGACAAGAGTTACGTTAGGTAACAAGAGTAGTCATATTTTAACCCTTTTTTTTTTCTTGAGTACAAGAAGCTAAACTAAAGCAATTTTTATTTACAGAATTACATTCAGACCAACTGTTCCACATTGTCACTTGCCAAACATAATTGGTCTTTGCATCTACGCAAAGCTTCTAAAAAGCCTTCCTGCTCGATTCAAGGTACAAGGATTTTAAATATGTTTCTTAAGAGTGATCAGAATCTTAATGGTTAATTGATTTGCTTAGGTTGATGTAAGAGTAGCACCCGGGACTCATGCAACAGAGGCTTCAGGTACAAACATTCAGACTGGTTGTTTGAAACAGTTTTGGTTTGGAGTTGAAGTAAAAGTTATGGTCTGACTCTCTAATTGGTCTTAAAAATGCAGTCAATAAACGATTAGGAGATAAAGAGCGCATAGCGGCAGCACTTGAGAATCCTGACTTTATGAGTCTGCTCAACTAAAATGGTTACAAGTTTTTTATTTTGGATCCATAAGGACTGTGTCTTTACTTTCTTGATCCTTAATATGCTAAGACTTTCAGAACAGAGAGCTTCTTGTAATCTTTACTCTGTTTTTTTTCAACTCCATTCTCAAATATTTAATCACAATTTGTCATTGCTAAATGATGGTGTTTAAGACTCTCATTTGCAGGAAAACATGCCTGACTGAAACTGATCTCTACCTGTGTTACAAACATCATTATTTTGGCTATTAATCCAAACCTAACTCATGTGAGGTGTTAATTAAGTACAGCTTTAACGTTATCCCCCACCAAAAAAGATTAACCAATAAAAATATTCAACGTGTAATGGAGAAGAATATCTCATATTTCTTGTCCTGAGACTTGAGAATCTCCTCCATCAAGCAACTTATCTTTCTCAGATGATTTAGTTTCATCATCAACCATCTCTTCCTCTGGAGAGATGAACTCAAGCTGTCTTGACTTAAAAACAGCTGTTCTTTTCGATCTTATCCGGTATGGAGGAGATAAATTATAAGCATCTGATCCATTATTTTGCTTCTCTTCTTCACAATCAGCCCTCTCTGAGATACCATTCACCTTTTCATCAACAACAACCTCCTTCGCTTCTTCATCTGTTTTGTTGTTATCCTCAACAACAACAACAACCTTGCGTCGTCTTTTCCTGAAAATAGAAGGTGTGTTTGGGAAAGTTCTAGCAGCTTCTCTCAAGAAAGACTCAGGACTCCTTGGAGTTGAACCGTTGCTATACTCTTTTCTACAAGGAGGTGGTGGTGTGAAGAAGATAACAGGTGATGATGCGCTTGGACTGCAGCCACATTCATAACCATACATTCGCTGCTTATCTGCTTCTGACGCCATGTAATCCTCTGTTTGAGGCTGATAACCACTCTCCGGCGATGGCTCTGGTTTAGGCAACTGAGAAGAACGAACGTACTCTTCAAAACCGGCCATTGGTGAAGCAGCAGCTACTTCTTCAAGAGGAAGAGAAGAGTTTAACTGGTCTTTTCTTTCTTCATCAGGCTTGTTTATCTGTGTAGTTACCGAAGAGGTTTGAGCAACTGGAACAGCAACCCTTCTCTGAAAACACGATGGAACACCGTTCATTGCTGTTGCCGGTGGTAAGCTACCGTTAGCTAAGAAAAACTCTGACTTCTTCTTCAGTGAACTGTTCCAATGGTTCTTTATCGAATTGTCGGTTCTGCATCAAGTTTTTAAGCAAACCCTTTTCATTAAACCCAGAGAAGCTAAGCCTAACTACATTGAAGCATGCATGCACCAAGAAGGGTTATATACCTGCCGGGTAAGACCTTAGCAATCTCAGCCCATTTGTTTCCGTGGACTCGATGAGCATTCATGAGAGCTAACTCTTCCTCTGGGGTCCAAGCATCTCTGTTGATGCCAGGATTCAAATGGTTGTGCCATCTTCATACATATCACAAAAAAAACACATTAGAGCTTCCAGAATAACTAAAAGAGAAAATGCTGTTTTTGCTCATATGGAATTTTAATGATTTTACCTCTCTCTACATTGCTTCCCAATTCGACCTGGTAAAGAGTTTGAGATAATAGACCATTTCGTAGGGCCATATTTCTCAACAAGTTCAATGATCTTCTCATCCTCCTGCCAAAACAATAACTTTTGAGCTCTAATATTCACAAGCAAAAAAAAAAAAAAGCCAATACAAAACTAAAGAGAAAGAGTATAAACCTCTTGCGTCCAAGGTCCCTTAATAAGATCCGGATTCAAAACTTTCTGCCAACGGTGCAGGCACTGAACTTCAGTTCTATCAGGGAAGAACTCCGCTGCAAAATACAAAATACACTAACTTATAAAACTACATAGCCAAGAGTAAGAAGCTAATAATTGTTTTAGAAAATATCAACATTATCATACAGGACTCCAAATCTCTTGAGCTTTTTGTAAAACCGACATCATATTCCCACTGGAACTAGAACAAAAGAGAAAAAAAAAGGAAGTTATAAGTCATCTTACCTATTTTCTTCCAGCTCTTGCCATTAAACTTAACAACTGCTTGTCTCAAAGTCTCATCCTGCAACAAGTAAAGCAAACTCTCATCTCAAAATCAAGAACCAGTGATCAACCACAAGTTTTATATAGCAATCAAAACTAACCTCTTCTGGAGTCCAGCCACCTTTGGCTCTCCTTATAGGGCCACTCATCCTCCTGTCATAACAAAAAAAAAAGTTTATCATGTGATTTAAAGTTGCAAACTTTCAATGACAAATAAGAAGAGGAGTGAAAAACAAAAAGGCACCTCTGAGTTGGAGATACAATGGGAGGACTTGCAACAGCAGCAGGTGACTTGAGGAAACTACTACCACCACTGCCTTCAGATACAGAGGAGCAAGAACCAGCAGCTGTTGATTGCTTATTCTCTACACAACACTCATCCTCCATTTTCACTTCCTGAATAAAAAAAAATCCATCACCAAAACAGAACCCAGATCTCACAAAAAAATCGAAAATTTACAGAAAAGTCTAGGGTTTTGTAACAATTCTAATCACAGAAACTGATTATCAAGAAACCCTATTTCATATATCCAATTCAGACCTAAACTAACTCAATTTTTCACTAAATGAAAAAGCAAAACCTTTAAAATCAGATTCAAGAACAGAGGAAAAAACCTCATCTTGAGAAGAAGCTGGTGGATTCAAATTGCAGCTCATCGAGATAGATTGATGCAAGAATTCGCCAAGAAGACGAAAGGGAACGTTAAAAACCAAAACTTTATTCGAATAAACAACTTTGCCCGTTGAACCAGAGAGAGAGAGGAGAGACTTGGATCGATACACGCAATTAAAAAAAAAACTAGATTTTGACCCGCGCTTCAAAAGCGCGGGTTTTTGTTAGATTATAAACAAATTTTGATATGATTTAGTATTTTAGAAATGATGTACATTATTAGGCTACAAATCTTAAAATATAAAATAGATTTTTTTGAAAAATTATGTAATTTATAAATTAGTTTATTTGAGATTTTATATGTAAGTTTTTAATGTAACTCTCTCTAGGTCTTGACATTTTATCCGGATCGAAAAACACGACCAAACCGACCCGAAAATATAGGTTCGGCTAGGATCCATGATAAAGTACTTACTGGCTATCTTTAAAGACCCGCA